>JAQZBX010032338.1:0-25901 GCA_029593785.1 Cabassous unicinctus | reverse complement strand
AATGGACACAGCAAACACAAGCAGCAGGGGGGGGATAAATAAATAAATAAATCTTTAAAAAAAATAAAATAAAATGCTGTAGAGACTTGACTAAGCAGTGTACATGTTAATCCATTTAATCTTGACAGTCCAATTAGGTTATCTCCACTTTATAGATGAGGAAATCAAGGCATGGAAAGGTGAATAACTTGTTCAAGGTCACACGATAAATTATGAAACTGGAATGCAAAACCCTACACCAGGGATGTATCGGCAGCAACAAGGAAAACGGGTAAGTATTTCAAAATGTAGACAATCCTCAAATGAAATCTACTGGATTAATCTATAAATTTTGATGGATTGGTTGGAGACTTGATTCTCATGAATGATTTGTTACAAAAGGGGGAGCATTCTTTTGAGCCACTAGAGGGCACCTGGACATAACAGAAAAAGGTATACTATGATTAAATCAGACAAGTAAAGCCAACTTAACTCAGTGCTTTTAAATACTTGCTAATGAAAACCTGTGTTGATATGAGGGTCAAATGGATGACTCAATGTTCAACTATAAACTCCCAAGTTTAATAAATTTTTTGAATCACAATTTTTATACCTAGAAAGAATCAGATGATGAGTTTTCAGATCATCTGAAAAGATAAGATGTTCTTAACACACTACTACATTGATACTGGGAAGGACATTCTGATGAAAATGTGTGTTTTGAAGTATTTAAACAGTTGGAAGCTTATTCAAGGTGTTTTTGGTTTTGGACTTCTAAGTACAGTGGCTTCCATGGGAATGATGTCATTTCAGCTATCTTCATTTCTTATTGACGCTACAAGCTGTGTTTGTTGCTCAGAGTGCTTTCCTGAGCTTACTGTGCCCTTCAGGTATAAATATTTTTTTCAAACTCGTTTTTCATTTAAGAAAACACCTTGAAAGTCCTCCCATTGACCTTGACCCTGTCCCTATTCCCATTTAATTTCCTAGGACAACACTATTTTGGTGTATATTTTTCCAGAACATTTCTTGTATTTAAATGTTCATATTTGTGTGAACTTCTAGTAATGTTTACTTTAAAAAAATTTTTTTATAGAAATGGTACCATGGTAAACATATTCTGTTATTGGCTTTTAAAATTCATCTTTGTTTTTGAGTTCTACCACATACACATAGATTTAGTGCATTTCTTTTAAATATATTTCTGTGGTATGTAAGACACCACAATCAGTTTCCTTCCTGTTGAAGTTTAAGTTTCTAATTTGTTGCTTTCGCAAACTCTGTATAGATTTTCTTGTATGTTTGTGTTAAAGTCCTTTAGTTGGATAGCTGTAAGTACAGCTGCTAGAGTTAAAGGGTAGTGTCCATTTTCAGTTTTACTAGATACTGACAGATTGTTCTCCAAAGAGACTACCAATTTACAGTCTCATTAGCAGTGTACAGCGCCTCATATTCCACATCTTTACCATTATATAGTCAAACATATTAATTTTTGCCAAGCTGATGGGTGTGAAAAAAGGTATTTTTTAAACCTGCAGGAAAACCTGCATTTTCCTGATTACCAGTGAGATTCAGCATTTTTTCATATGTGTATTGACCATTTCTCATGTATACATACATATCTTGCATTTAAAGTTAAACTATGAATTTTACACAGAATACCATTCTCTTAAGTAGTGGCTTTTAATATTGTATAAAAATTTTCAACTTGTTATACAAGTTCATATGTCCTATGATTTTTATGCATACATCCATATACATATATCAAGGTAAAGTTCAATACAAAAAAAATAGCTTTTCCTATGGCCAGTGTTCTACAGAAGAAAGACTGTGCAAACTTTATTTTGTAGTCAAACAAGATTGCAACACTAAGGCAGGAAGGGACAGAAGCAATCATATCCACAGTATGTTACAAAATACTTTGCGTAGCTTATTTCTTCTCACTTGATGAACTCATAGAATTCTGATGGAATTTTTTTCCCTAAATATGTTTATACAAATTAGTGGCTACTTTTTGTCTTTGTTCTGTACCAAACCAGCTTTTTTTTACGTCACATTACAGACTTGATAGTCTGAAGTTTGGGGCTGTGAACTGCCTGCCTTCGTTGTAATTCTTGCTACAATGACATATGTAGAGCATTTCTAATCTTCATCTGTATCTCAGGCGATTTTCCAAAGCTTCCATTCTCTGTGTCATTTCTTCTAGTAAATCTCAAGTTAAGGAAGAAGAATCTGAATTGCCTATTTTGATTTACATTCAAATGCGATTTATCTACATAAAAAATTGCCCTGAAAAATAAAAGGCTTTGTTTTTTTCCATTTCTATCAAGCATACAAAACCCTGACTTGTATGTTTATAGTAACTCATTTAATACCTATCAAGACTTATAAATACATTTCAGGTTAAGTACTTTTTTAACATTGAAGCCAGGTGGCTCGGTTTGAACTTTTTTTCTTTTTTGTAATTTTATTCCATTGTATACCCCTGACCCCTGTTGCTTGTAAATTAAGTTTGCTGTAGCACACTTTGGGAAGCCAGAAATTAACAGATTGGGAATACGGTGAAGAGAATGATGAAGCCTTGAAAAATAAGCTGTTATGAAGTCAGGAGAGAAGAAGGGAGATGGAGTTTTCACCTGTGATGCCAGGTTAGGCCAAGGGGAATGCAGCCTTCAGGAATTCTAACCTACGCTCTTTTCTGTTTCTTAGTCTCTTGTACTTGGTACCTCTTGTGAAGTAGAAAGAATCTCCAGAGGTGATGGTGGCAAAAGGGAGAGGAAAAGGGCATTGTAATAGGCACTTGTCTTCTCTGTAAGCTCTTTAAGACCCTCCACCAGCTCCTTTGGAGGCAGAAATAGAGCCCAGATTCATCATCAATATTAGCCACTGTCAGAGAGGTTATTTTATTTTACTTAGGGGAGCATATTTCCAGCTTTCAGGAAGGGATTTGCTACATGTTGTTGTTACTTATTATATAAACCCCTTGGCACAGAGGTGGTTCAGAATTAAATCATTTCCCTGTAGATGCATTAATGTACATTGAGGTATCAGCCAACTTTAGTCAGCTTACTGTAATTTTAAGTTCAGAGCAATTGGCAGGGTGTTCAGTGTGTAAAAGCACTGTATCCTCATTTCTCCATATACCAAAACATTCCTTTTATTTGTAATATTGTTCTAATGAATCATTGAATCCTGCCATTCCCTCAGTAGAATGTTTCATCTTTTAGAGTGGTGATACAACTTTTTCCTGATTACCAGTGAGATTCAGCATGCCAAGAAAAGCAGTCCTCCAGAAACTATACACCAAATCCAAATGTGGCTGTCATGCTAAAGGAAAGACTTGGAGTTTAGATTGAGTTTAAAACCTCTTCTTCCTACAACATTCTTTGCCTATACGTACTGTACCTGTGATGCACTTCAGCTCTGGTGTACATATCCTTCCAGAAGAGAGGAAGTCTTTGCCTACTGACTGGCTGACAGCCCTATTGCTAAACCTCCTAGAACAACAGGTGGCAATTAAGTGTTTGACCCTTGCCTTTAAGCTCTGCCCTTCACTCTCAAACACCTATCAGGCTAATTTTTTTTTTTTAAGAAAAAAGTTTTTCCTGAAGTTCACTATTCTTGATTTTATGGAAATGACCACATCAAATATTAGCGAAGTTTTGATAATGTTTTTTGCATTCCACACAGAATCATAATAGTAAAGGATATAGCGCTGTGTTAATTTTCTTACTTCTTCATTTGCAAGGTTCTGGAACATTATAAGGTTTTCACATTTGCATTGATCATGTTTCTCTTCCAGAGGGCTTCCTGAGAAAGCAGATGGAAAGTGTTCACCTCTGTAATCTACCAGACTTCCAGACACATAATGATAGGACTGAATCAGCATATGGAGGAAACCATAATGAAAGAAATGTTCGAGTTTTTCTGTGCAGCCAGAAGCAGTAAAGTAAATACCAAGAAAGGGCTATATATGCTTTCAACACTGGAAGTAGCCTTTACTGAGCATTAGCAGGGAGACTACTTGGGTTTCATTTAGTTTATTTTTTTTTAGTCCTCATTTTACATAGTTTTCCTTTTATTCTTCCTTTTTTAAGCTAAGTTTGCTGGCAAACTGAAAGGCTGGTATCAATTTACCTTACAATACTATTTTGCCTAGAATTACCTGAAGATTTTGTTGAATGGTAAAGTTTTTGTGTAGATCGTGAAAGAGTGTCTTCAAACAGATATCTGTGTTGCACTGCAAAATTAGAACAGGAAAGTAGGTCTTGGATATTTATGGTGACTGGCTCAGATTCTGTAAAGAAAAAGAAAACTGAGGTCAAATCTGCCTAACATGCTTGTGGTTATAAAACAGCCATCAGCAGAGTAAAGTACTCAGTATTCCTAGTACATAGACTTACTTTGGGAAAGACTGTCAGCAGAGGTGCTAGTTACCAAATACATATACAGAAAGTGTTTACTATCTGATTGAGGGAAAGAAAAGCCATATTTAACATAAATCAACATAAATAATATCACATAAATCTCTCATTTCTTTACAACTTTTGTCTGAAGGGAAGCCATAGTAGAATCATCCATTGAAGGTTATGAAAACACTGCTTTATAAAATTTACCTGTTGGCTGCTGAACGCTCTTCGGCAGTTCCCCTGCTGGGGAGTCCTGGCTTCCATTAGAATCTTCCAGAGCTGAGAGGAAAAAGATGGCCAAAAGGAATGACAGTTGTCCACATACATAGGTCCTTTAGAAAGCTGGTCCCAGACCAACTCCTCACCTACCTGCCATAACCCAAGGTATTTCTGTTTTGTTTGGCAACACCTAAGAGTCAAATAAACAGTCAGTTACCACAATAACCCAAGGCCACCCTGTGGCAATTCTCTCAAGTAAGAGAAGCCTGGATCCCTAAAGTGAGTCTTCTTACTTGAGACTGCCCCCAGAAATGTAATGTCTAGAAGGCAGGACAGAAAAAACTTAAAAGTTGTCAAAAGAACAAGTTGCAGGTGCAACAGCTCTACTTCAGGCATTTCCCCTTAGAACGAAAGAGCTTAGAGGCAAAACATTATCTCTTCACATTAGAAATCTGAAAGGCTTCCCCCCCCCATCCCCCTTCATCTCAGAATCCTTTCCTTCTGGAGCAGTAAGACATATAACTTATACTGGGGTTTTATTGGTGACTGAACCTGAGACAAGTAAAAGGAAAAATGGGCTTTGGGTAGAACTACATGTAAGCACGCCTGGCAATTTGTGAACTGGAGAAAAGAAAAGTATAGAGAACTAGTGTACATAAAATGTAAATTCTAAAGGACAGTCAATGTTCTGTAAACAGAACTAGTCTATGCAGGGCTGGGCAAGGCATTCTTCAAATTTTCAACAATGGGCTTGAGGACTATCATCCCTTTTCCCTCCAATTACAAGCATATCCTGAAATCATGCAAAAGCTCTCCTGATAAATATAATAGTTGTTTATTAAACGATCATCTCTGTAAGGTTTTTGTGATGATTAAGTATGCCTGTGTGTCAAAACACTTATCATACTGCTCGGAAGAAAGCAAATGCTCAAGCAATGATAGCTATTATTTTTTCTTCCCTGATCCACTTTTCCTCTGCTGCTGCCCACCAGAGAAACTCTTTTTCTTAACACTCTGAAGGAATGGGTTGAGAATTTCTTGCTCAAAGGTTCATGCTGTTCTGTGTGCAAAGGTCTCTCCTAGACATAAGCTATAGTACCTTCACATATGCCTTTCTTTAGCTTTTCACTTATCTCCCCCATTGTGCTGAAGTCTTCAGCATAGAAGAGATGCTCGTCTGTGGGCTCGGAGGCAATCTCTTGTAGTTCTTCCTCAATGGCTTTTCCTACCCCTACAGCATACATAGTTATACCTGCGGAGCAGAGCAAAGTAAGAAGAAGGTAATTAGAGTTGTATTTCCCGGGTCTGGAGGTTGTGTGTACTGCTGTGAAGCCAGGTGGATATTGATGGGAACTTTGAATGGACCTGGGGCCAAGTGAAGCTGCCTTCTGCCCACCTCTCTTGAAAAGACACAGCTTTGTGACAAGGTGCCAAGCTGAAAAGGAGAATCTGCAGACCATTAGAAATGTCCAAAGTTGGGAAAAAGAACCCAAGTGCTAACCTGAGATTTCCAAAAGGGATATGGAGTTGTCCCAAAAGCTTTTCTAAACAAAATTAATCATTAGACCCCTGCCTCATGTGAAAGTAAATCACAGTAAGAACTTAAGTTCTGTTTGATTTCCAACATTTTTCAGCACTGATATCTTATTCTGGCTAATTCATTAGAATAGATTTTTAAAAATACACATAAAATGGCTTGCTAAGCCAAGGGGCAAGAGTTATGCCTTGTTCTAAGTCTGCGAAAGGGCAGTAGCCAAGTACAGCATATTTGTCTGGAAGCCCAGTGATTTTATGACAACTTCCTAAAAAGGATAACTACTATCTTAAGATTGTGTTAGCTATACATAGGAGTAATTAAATTCATCAGAGGATGTCACCAGATAAATCTTGTTGATTCAAGAACCAAATACCCTCTCTTACCACCTGCCTTTGGGTGATTCATCGATGTATGAGTGGACAAAAGGGTAGAGTAGATCGGCCTTCATGAGATAAATAAAAGGGCTAACCACTGTCTCTGGAGACCAGGGTGCTTCCCTCAGTACCTTTTAGAATACAGGCTGGAGGGGCCCATAGGTTTGTCATGAACTCTAGCAAGCTGATCTTGACTGGAAGCAGAGGAACTGGGTGTGAATACCCAGTTTCACAATCCAATCAGATGATTCAGAGCAGGAAACTTTTTGTGACTACCATCTTTGAGACTAAAAAAAAAAAAATAGTGAATAGTGAGGTAAGTAATATTAATAAAATGGCCTGGGAAGTAGATGTGGCTCAAGTGGTTGGGCTCCCGTTTACCATATGGGAGGCTCCAGGTTTGATTCCTGGGGCCTCCTGGTGAAGGCAAGCTGGCCCGCGCGGCGTGGTGAGCTGGCCACAGCAAGATGATGCAACAAAGGGAGACAAGCAGACACAGAAAAACACACAGCAAATGGACACAGCGAGCACAAGCAGCAAGGGGGGGATAAATAAATAAATAAAAATCTTTAAAAAATAAAATAATAAATAAAACGGCCTGCTTCACAAAGAGAGTGATTGAATGTCAATTTGAACCATCCTTTCTGTGATGAGGAATAGAGTTCAATGAGATTGCTAATTTGCTGGTACTTTCATTGCTTTGTTCACTCACTCAACAAGTGTTGTCAAGCACTTACTATGTGCCAGACGTGACCTACGCACTGGATTCATAACGTCTTGGATGAGAACCTGGTCTGTGCATACCTTTTCCCACCTTTAGGACCTGTGAAAGAACTGTGCCCTGAAAAAGTAGTTTTAAAAGGTGGCTTTCAAACTGCTTCACAGCCTCAAGTTTTTCATCTCCCCAGGGAATCTAGAGGCTGAATTCACCATAAGCTGTGTCTACTAACCCTCTGAGCTTTTGGTTTCCATTTGCCAAGGGCTGTACTCTTCTGCCACACTGCACAGCTGTAAAATGAAGGACACCCTCAGCTCCCTCCCTGTATGAGACACAGGGAAGGAAAACCTTGGACAACAGGCTGAACTTTCCTGAGCAAAAGAGTTTAGGCAAGTCATAATCTCTTTCAACATTTTGATTTTCTCAAAAACTAAATTTTACCTCCTGAAAACACAGGAATAGTCTCTCTCCTAGGGCTATTGTGCTTTCAGAGTGTTCACTTGAAACAATGGTTTTAAAAAATATATCAGAAGAAATTCCCACCAGGAATCTATTTTTAACAAGCTATTCAGGTGATTCTAAAGCAACCAGACAAGTGTTTAGGAACTGTGGTTTCTGTGTTTAAATAGCATTTTCAGGGTTGATTCTCTCCACTGGAGGTCATATACTGGAGGTTACTCACTGGCTAGTAAATCAGAGTAGATGATGACCTGGGTGTGGTCTGTGTGTAGACTAACCACCTAGTCTGCAAGACTTTCTCATCTTTTCTCAGAGAACTTTATTTAAGGCCTCTAGGTGGCAGTTTAGTAAAGATGTATAAAGGCAGCTAAAAGGAAGCAGTTCTGTACTAGCCAAAGCTTGCCAGCTGTGACCCCTGAGTGAGTTTAAGAGACTATACGCCCATCCCATATTACCATTGGCCTTGGCTTTACTGGCCCACTCGAAGACGTCATCCTGAGCACGTCCATCGGTGAACACGATGACCACTCTGGGCACCCGTGAGGCAAGAGGCCTGGCCCCTTCTACTTCTGTAAAACTTTTCTCAAACATGTGTTTCAGGGCCAACCCAGTCATTGAGCCCTTGCCCATGTATTTCATATGGGCCACAGCTTTTTTCATGTCTTTGGCCGAGCTGAAGTTTCTCAGGGTAAACTCTGTGCGGACCTGAGTTGAATACTGGAGCAGCCCCACTCGAGCAGCCTTGGGGGAGATTGCCAAGGAATCTATAATTCTAGTGACGAACTGCTTCACAATGTCAAAATTATCTTCTCCAAGGCTCTTGGATCCATCGATCACAAAGACAAGGTCAACTGGGCCTTCAGTGCATCCTGCATTAATGAAAGTTGAGATAGATAGTTAAATAATAAAAAATCACAAGAGTAGAAAATTATGCTTCAGTTGGAGGTATAACCACTTTGTGGAACTGTCTTTGCCAAAGAATGTTCTTTAGATAACACACAGGACAGATAAAAGGTATGGGGAGAATCATGAAAACAACAATTTTCATACTTGCCTTTATGTTTGGCTTGTACAATTGATAAAAATGGTATTTTTCATAGCAAAATCAAATAATGTATGTATAAATTGTCTAGGAAACCAAGTCCATGCTGAACCTTGGATCACTGACAGCCAGGTCTGGGAGGGACTGTGTGTAGACTATATTGAAGGGTGTGGCAATACTCAAAGATTCCTATAACTTTATTTCAGGAGGGTGACGTGGCCCTAGTGCTAGCATTCTGAAAGAAAATGGAGGAGATTCTTAAAATTCAGCCCAGCCATCACCTTTTCCAGGGAGCTTTCCCAGTAACCCAGCTTTTATTAGTTACTCTCTATGTACCCTGACACTCATCATTTATTTTTTAAAATTATTTATTGAACATCTGCTTTGTGCAAGGCAGTGGGCAGAGCAGGACTGCAATAGTGACCAAGACAAAATCCCTGACACCAAGTTACTTATAGGCTAGTGAATACTCCATGCATCCACTACGCTGTATTGTAATTTGTAAATCATGCCTCTGTCTCCTCCTCCTGTCTGAGAAGTCCTTCTCAGCAGGGATTCGTCTTTGTACCCCCAGTGCCTGGCACACAACAGGTGTTCAATAAATGCCTACTGAAAGAATAGTTGGATGAGGTATCCATTGAGTAGCACCCTACTGACCTATTAAAGTTAAATAATCATCACAGAAAATGCTTTAATTTCCCCCTGAAGCTTTTGGTTCAGATGGTTGACAATAAAAGAGAGAGAAAAGCTTTATACAAATTTTAAGCAATCTGGGTGTGGAGAGACTTTTTGTTATTTAGGGCAGCATTAGAAAAATATACAGATCCCAAGTTGATCTCATTTCAAGCACAGCCTATAATAGGTGTTATAACGTTCTCTTTTATATATTGAGCAGCTCTCTAACCTTTGAGAATGAAGCACAGCAATATAAGCGAGTAAAGACACACACGCAAAGGTATTTCTATGCCAGGCCCATGTCCCTTGCCAATCTAAGTGTGTTTGTGTGTGTGAGTGTGAACATGAGTATGGAGGTCTTGGGGTCTTCTTTCTCCATCAAGTGCCTGCCCTCATTACTCACCTACTGAGCCCTTATTAGCAAAAGAGGAAAAGGTCAATTCAGAGCTTCATTTGTATTCATAGCCTGTCCTTGAATCAACCAAAAAAAGATTCTCAGAGAGCATGCATGTGGCTCTCCAGCAGATTTCAGAAATACTGGAATAATTTTCCAGCAGCAAGCCTGTTTTCTCCTCTTTCCTATACACATTTTTCTTACAAAAGGAAACCAGCATTTGCAGTCTTCACACACAGATGGGCCCAGAAGACATCCCCAGGAAATGAGAAGTGCCCAGACATTTGTTTTCAGACCCAGGAAGAATGACAGACAGCTCCACCTGCTGATTCTTGCTTGCAGGTTCATTCTGATTTTCTCTGGGCATTTTCTCTTTGGTAGTTAAGTCGAAGAGACTGAAATTTGGAGCTCTGATTTGCTTTGAGAATTTAATTTTCACAGAGTTCCAGAATTTCATTGTACAAGACTCATTTAGTCCAGCCCCCTGGTGCTTATTCACATCCTTTTTACAACTTCCCAACCCAGTGGCCATTCAGCCTGGGCCTGAACTCCTCTACTGATGGGGAATGCATTACTTTACCATCAAAGCAGCTGTCTATCTTTGGACAGCTCTGCTGTTGATGATTATAATAGCTATTATTTGGTGAGCTCTTACTATGTGCCAGCACTGGGCTAAAAGGGCCTTTAAATGCACGATTGCATTTATTCCTCATGGCGATGAGGTAAATACTGTGAGGTAAACACTATTATTATCCTTATTTCATAGATGAGGAAATGGAGACTCGGAGACATTAAAGAATTTGTCCAAGATCATACAAGTCATATGAGCTGGGGTTTAAATCCAAGTCTGTCTGACTCTGAAGCCCATGCTCTGAACTAATTAATCACATAGCCTCCCTGATAAAAAAGTTTCTTTATCCTCATGCTGAACTGTGGGCTTTCCCCAAGGTACCTTCACTCCCTGGGGATCATATATCAAGACGAATGAGTGAGGTGGCAGCCACTTTGGTATTTGAAGGGTACTTCAAGTCTTTTTCTACAAAGATCTCGTTTCTTCCTTTATTCCTCACCTGACAAAGTACTGAACTCCCTCACCATGATGTTGATCCTTTCTAAATCTTGTTAGTCTTTATCCTTTTCCTTTAATTTTCTAAAAAATAATATATGCACACAGAGCAAAATTCAAACATTACAAAAGAGTGTCTGTCTATCCACCTATCTATCCATCTATCTATCAATCTAACATCTATTTAGAGAATGTATATTTTAGAATCTTTTACAAAATACACCAACATTAACATACTATACAAACCATTCAGCACCATGCTTTTTTTTCACCTAAAATATCTTGGGAACCATTCTATATTAGTACATCTAGAGCTACTTTGCTCTTTTTTAACAGCTTCATAGTATTCTACTGTATGGAAGTACTGTAATTTGTTTAATCAGTCTCTTATGGATGGACATTAATTTATAATTGCCTATCACAGCATACCTTTGCCAACATAAGGAATTATCAAACTTTTTGATCTCTAATAACTGAAAGGTAAAAAAGGTATCATATCTTTAATTACTTTAAATATATTTTCCTTTTTTTTCTTTTATGGCTTCTATGTTTCATGTGATGTTTATCAAGGTCTTCTCTATTTAGATTATAAAATAATTATCTCAGGAATTCTTCTGTTACTTTTGTGGTTTTATTATCTTTTTAATGTTTAAACCTTTGATCCATCATCTCTCTCTTCCTAAAATGCGACACCCAGAATTGAATATAATTCCCTAACACAAAGCAGAACATAATTTCTACCTCCCTCATTCCAGATATTCTTATCCAGCCTAAGATCACTTTACCCTTTTGGCTGATAATGAGCTTAGAACATTTTTTCACAGGTGCTCCGATTAAGCTGTCTTCCCCATTCTCTCATATTTATGAGAGAAACAGAGGTGAGGGATTTGTTCCCTAAAAATACTCCAAAAAGCAGTTGCTCCAAAACTAATTCAAAGCAGAGAGCCAAGTTCAGATCACTCACTCTTGCACCGTCTTCCGTCCTCGGCTAGAACATATCCCTGTGAGCATTTGCAGATGTATGAATTGCCGTTATTAACACAAGTATGTTCACAGCCATGGCGGGTCGATTTGCAGACATCCTTCCCTGAGGAAAATGTAGGGAGTTGAACAATCCCATCAGTGTAGAAATAAGCTGGACTGAATAGTCATGTAAGGGGCCATCAAGGAAGCAATCCATTTTTCAAAAACCCACCTCTATTCAAGCCTTTATAACATTTCATTTTCAGTCTAATACTCAGGATAGGCTGTGCTAAGAGAAAAGCTCCTCTAAGAAAGCTCTCACTTCCACAAGCCTGGATGGTGAGGTGCACAATAGGGTTCCTGAGTTTATTGTTCATTTTCAGAATTGTTAGGTGTGCTTTGGGTTTTGATTTTCCTGAGCTTCTGATTTTTTCCCCACACATATCCCAAACACTCCAGGTTTGATTATCTAAGGACCATTTCTCATGTGTGAGGAACTTTAAACTATTCAAAATATTTACATGGGATTGGATGTAGCTCAAGTGGTTGAGCACCTGCGTCCCATGTATGAGGTCCTAGATTCAATCCCCGGTACTGCCTAGAAACAAAACAAATGTAAAAACCAACTCATATTGGGGAGCGGATGTAGCTCAGTGGTCAAGTACCTGCTTCCCACATACGAGGTCCCGGGTTCAATGCCCAGTACCTCTTAAAAAATAAAACAAAAACAAAGTATTTACAGCCCTTTAATCACCACAACATCCTGTGGAGAAAAGCAGGGATAATTGTACCTAACTTATAAATGAAGAAACAGATCCTCAAAAAGTTTCACTGAGTTGCCCAAGGTCATCCAGCAAGTTGATGACATAGCTGAGGCAAAAGGTCTCCTGAGATCGACCAGAGCTCTTCTTCCTCCATATCATGAAAGTGTAGCGTTCTTCTCTGTCATTAGCTCTCTAAAAGGAGAAGCTTCATGCAAAATTGGAAGCAGTGACTGCAGATCCTTGTAGGAAGTGGGAAGATAGAAGTTGTGTACAATAGCTCAATTGGTTGGGCAATAAATGCATTGTGTAAGTAAATGGCATGTGTGCATGCACACATTTACACAAACAAAGGCATAAACAAACTGATCAGTCTAATGTCATGGTCTCCCCAGAACTGTAGGCATGGGATCCACAGAAGGGACACCCAGTGTGAAGGCAGACCTCGGGTTGTGCAGGGAACTCTGAAGCAGGAGAGCATTAGCATCTCAGGAGTAAAGTGCCCAAACAGAACATGCGGGTAAAAGTAGGAGCTCCTCTTCTGAATGAAGAATGAGGACAGTTAGTTCCATCCAACTCAGCTGTGTTGATGTGTAGAGTACCTCCAGGTATCTCAAAGGAGTCTTGTGAGTAAATTTCCAAAAATCAACCTCAAAAAGCTAGTGAATTAATTTTGCCTCTAATTTAAAGGGGCCATTTTACCCATCAGGGCAGAGTGTCAAAAGCAAATAGACAGTGTCAAGACCCCCCAGAGTTAGGGATTAACAGTTCAGAATTTCACAGAGGAGAAAAAATCCTGCCCTGTATTCTTCTAATGTCCACTGCACTGAGCTACTGTGTCCATGTCCCTCTCTTCTTTGGAAACCATATGTCTTTTAGCAAAATCCCAGAGTCGCCTTCCAAATAAACTCTCAGAGTCTATTCTGAGTGACCTACAGAAGCAAATGATGGAATGGAATAAATAAAACCCACAATCTCTTCAGCTCCTCTCCCTCTCTCTACCCCTGTTTATAAGAAAAATCAGTCTAATTATATTTCTTCAAACCTTATAGTGATTGGTCCAGAGATTTTCATGCAATCTGACCAGTCAGGTACTATGCTAGGAACTGGGCATCCCATGTCTATCATGGAAAGGGCTCAAATGAAACAAGTAAAGAGACTGACAACCCCAGGACCTCGACTGAGAAACCCTTTTAGAGCACCCAACACAGGAACTTCTATCTGTGACACTGGTAATGAAGGAAGATTTTAAAGATTAAATGAAGCTCTATAACCATCTGGGCCCCATGGATGGAAAAGTTCTTCTCTACCTCAAGGCTACTTACTTCTGCAGTGTTTCCCATCCTCCGAGAGCCGGAATCCCTGCAAGCACTTGCAGATGTACGATTCATTACTATTTACACAAATGTGTTCACAGCCATGGTCTACTGCTTGGCAGACATCTTTCCCTGAGGACAGCAGAGCAAGTTAGAACAATTTCACCAACATCAATTTTACATGGGCTTCACCTTGGAGGATCCATCCATCTCAGTCACTGACTCTGTTGCCGCAGTGAGCTCAGTGATATTCAGGGCAGAAAGGTAAAATTGAGGACAGAGTTTAGTGGCTGTAATTTGGGCTAATTTGGGTTAACTCTTCAAACTTTCCTCACTACCATCACCATCATCATTCACCAGCACCTACTTTGGTGTCTCATAAAAATCAGCAGCTTTCTGCCAACGTAGTTTCTGATACTGGAATGGAAACACTGTTGGTATGATTACTTAGGGGATTAAACATCAATTTAGCTAGGCTGCACTGAAATCTATTTTTGGCTTTGTCCCTGACATAATATGTCACTTAAGGGAATCACTTAAGCTCTTGGAGTCCTAGCTTTACTGTCCTAAAAATGAGAGTAATAATTCCAGTTACCCATCTTTTCTTCAAATAGCATCAACCTGAGTTGCTCTTTGCAAAGTGTTTTGAGAAGCATGAGAAGAAGGTGGCTGGTAGGGATGAAAATCAATTGCTCAGAGTTACATATTCCACTTTGATTATACTGGGATGTGTCTTAAGATTTACACTAGAATTTCAGTCGAAGTCTGTTGTCCTGGGCAAGCTTGTCTTGGCCCCATCTAAGAGGCTTTGCTTTCTGAAATGTAAGATTGGCCTTATTACAAGGTGGACTCCATGAGGGATTTGTACCACCAGAAATGACAACAACATTATTATTAAAGATAAACAGAGGCTCAGAGGAGCTAAGCAACTTTGAATCTTGAATTTGAGACTGTACATCTTTTCACTAGAACACTGTTTCTTGCTACAGAGCATGAATTATCAATGTCAGCTGCAGCTCTATTTTCAATAGATTATTTCATAGAACAGTTTCAGATTTACAGAAAAATTGAAAAGATAGTATACTGTTCCCATATACCCTGGACTCAGTTTCCTCTATTATTAACATTTTACGTTAGTATGGTACATTTGTTACAATACTGATACATTATTATTAACTAAAGGCCACAGTTTGTTTAGTTATTTAGATTTCACCTATTGTCCTTTTTCTGTTCCAGGATCCAACATTACATTTACTTGTCATGTGGCATAGACCTTTTAGTTTTGTTTGTTTGTTTTTTTGAAGTACCAGGGCCAGGGATTGAACCCAGGACCTCATATGTGGGAAGTCAGCACTCAACCACTGAGCTACACCAGCTCCCCTGAGTTAGTTTTTTCCTTTGTTTGTTTTGTTTTTAGGAGATACCTGGGATTGAACCCGGGACCTCGTACATGGGAAACAGGCACTCAACCACTTGAGCTACATCTGCTTCCCAGACTTTTGAGAGAAACTGCTTTACACAAATATCAGGACGGTGGATTTCATGCCACAATCAAACACAATAATGTGAACTAGCTCCAATAAAAACTTACTTCTGCAGGTTTTCCCATCTTCACGGAGTATGTACCCTTCAAAGCATTGGCACACAAAAGAGTCTTCACTGCTCACACATGAATGTTCACAACCATGGTTCCCCAAAGCGCAAGAGTCCAATTCTGAGCATCAAATTGGAGTTATGGAAACAGAAGAAAATGATTCAGACATTAGTAATTAATTCAGTCTTAAAAAATATTTCTGACACCTTAAATTAAAATAGTACCTTATCTCATATTGCACATTTCAGAAAAGAAAACCTGTCTATGAGTAAATATTTTAACATATAAAGAGCATATACAAATAAAACAATATAATCACCTTTAGAAGAAAAAGGAACAAAAGACATGGATGGACAATTTATAAAAGAAAGATATAAATGGTCTATAAATATTAGAAATAAGTTCAACCTCGTTGGTTATCATATACTATAATATCAACTCATTTACATATCTACTTATGTATGTATGTATAAATGTATCACACTTAGGTAATTAATTCATTCCTATATTCATTCAGTCAACCAATATTTATTGACTCCTCCTATGAGCCAGGCACTGTTCTAGCCTCTGGGGATATAACAGTGAATAAAACAAAGCTTCTGCTTTTGTGAACATTTGGCAGTGGGGATTAGGGTGAGTGGGGTGCCTGGAAGACAAACAATAGACAAATAAATGATATGCCAGGTGGGAAAAGTGCTATGGAGAAAAACAAAGCAGGATGAGGGGGATAGAGAGTTTTCTACTCTGAAAATCGAGGATAATGAGATCCACCTCACAGGGGTTTTTTGAGGAATTTTTTTTACATGAGAACCTTGTGCAGTAGATGCTGGTAGCCAGCTGGTCTCTCTCACTCTCTCCCACACACCAGACGTGCAGAATGCACAATTCACATTTGTTCAGCAAAATGTCTAATTTCTACATGTCAGAAACATTCTGGGACACTCAAAAATTAAAGAAAACCACACGTGGTAAATTTGAGAATGCCAAGGGTGACTGTAGTTAACTGCCTAACCACAAGTTCTGACCACTTTCTATTTAATGAAATCTGGAAACCAACTTGGAGGCAGCTTCTCCTCAGAGCCAGTGTTACTCCCCTAGAGCAAAGTGCTTCAGTGGTTTCCTAACAGGCAAAGAGAGCCCCCATCCCTGACTCACTGCCATGGGGTGCCTTTGGCTTGGGGAGATGGTGGGTGGTACCCTGGTGCACGTTTATTTACACTGTCATCATTTTGCAGCCAGCAGGGACCTTGGAGATGAACTAGTCCAACTCCTTCATTTTAAAGTTGAGGAAACTGATGGCCAAAGAGGGGAAGTGACCTCCCCAAGGTCCCTTAACTTGTAGAGGCGAATTGTCTTAGCTGTCCTGGGGGTAGAGAGGAGACTAGATTTCAAATCTATCACCTTGTGTTCTCTGGTCAAGCTGCACATCCACTGATCATCATAGTTCAGCAAAGTGTGCTCAGACAGCCTGCTAGCTCTTAAAAGACAATCTAAAATTGTTTTCTCAATGAGGCTGGGCCTCCAAATAGTTGAATGTCCTTCTTGAGGCTGTAGGTGACCTGTCCCACCTGCTTCTCCAGCCTCATCTCTCCTCAGTGTCCCTCTTGCATTCAATATTCAACACACTGAGCCTCCTGCAGTTCACTGTCTGGATTCTGGGCTTGCACATGCTTTTCCTTATGCCCGGGAAATCTTTCCCTCCAATCTCTCACTAACTCACTCCACTCTCTCTAGGTCTCAGATGGAACATCTCTTTCCCAGGGAGACTTTCTCTAGTATGGGTGAGGGACCCCTATGCCTCTGGGGAGCACACTAAATTCTGTCAGGGCACAAGCTGAATCTGTGTCATCCCCCAGGGACCCTCTAGCACCCAGCACACTGACAGTACACAGGTACCCAGTAAGAAATGGAAGAGAAAAAGAGCTTAAGGAAGTACCTAGAATCAAATACACAGAAGAGAGCAAGGACAGGCCAATTAGGAACCATTTAAATGCAATGGGTGAAAGGGGTTATGGGAAATCTCAGGAAGCAGGAAGAAAACATTTTCCCTCTAAAAGAAGGGCAGTCTTCCATTCACACTTAAGGAGGCTGGTCCACAAATGTAATCAGACCTTCATCATGAACCGGATCTGCAATATGTTATCCAGATGATGGTTAAGTTTCGGGATCTAGTACAGGTTTTCAGGGCCCGCGCCTAGCATCCCTGCATGTTGACACAGGCTGTGCTCATCACATCTGGATCCCAGATCTGGTAAGTCACATATGTCCGTGGTAAAGCAAGCGTAGTGTAACATGCTCTGTGGACTCACACCTCTGCAGCCAGACAGAGAGCAATCCTGCGTCTGGGGCTCCTAAGGAGATTATGCAAACCAATCCCAGCCCCAGAGGGAGAAAGCCACAAGGCTTGCTTGCCAAGAGGGTAACCAAAGGCTGAGAGATAGAATTACACCATTTCCTGACTTTTCTTATACTAAAACTAGGAGCAGCTAATCATTTGTTAAGTCCATATAAGGCTTTTCTCAAATAACCCAAGAAACAGCTGGTCTGAGAGAGGTACTTTTGGGGGGGCATCTCAAAGAGGAGAGAGATACTGAAGTCAGGCACCTGGGGTCTAGTCTTGGCTCTGCCACTGACCCCAGGGCCATCTTGGGGGCAACAGTTTCCTCCCTGTGCCCCATTTCCCACAAAAGAAATGGAAGATCTCTAAGCTTCCTTCTCTTTTGGGGACCCTATGATGTGAATACATGGGGTGAAGGTGGACTCCTCCCCTCATTCCCCAAGGCTTGCTCAGGTTGTTTCAGCCCTGGCAGGCCCTGGCTGATCCCCTGTGATGGCTGGATCAGGAATATGCCCTGTGGCCAAGGCTCAGATTTCCCTCGGTGTCCTCTACTTGCCAGCAGAAGGGAGGGTCTCTCCTCTTTTTGCCCACCCCCACCCCTGCCCAAGGTGAGCAGGCCTGGCCCTAGGAAATGGGTCTCCAGGCAGCAGTGCAAGGTGCTACCTTAGCCCCTCCAGCTGAGGGGAGTCTCGCAGTGGAGAGGCCAGACTCTAACGAGAGGACTTCAGGTGTGTATGGCGCTTTACAAGCCCACAAAGCACTCTGACAAACCTCTCTGCCCTGTGCCACACAGCGACCCTGAAAAAGAAGCAGAAACCACCATTCCCAGTGGACAGATGAGGAATCGGACCCGGAGAGGCTCAGGGTGGAAGTGACAGGATGTAAACCCAAACTCTGGGCTTCCAGGTCATTACTCCTTCTACTATGCCTCACCGTTTCTTGGAACCCGACACAGAGGGCCATGGGGTGAAGCAGGTCCAGGAGAGCGCAGTGGAGAGGGCTGAACTGAGCTGCCGGGTCTGAGGAGAGGAGTCCCCTTTAGGTGGGGAGGGCAGTAAGCTCCCCATGGGGGGTGCCACTAGCTACAGGCTGGGTTTCCACCAGCAGGGGTGGGATCTCCTAAGTGGACACCAGATAGGCTGGAAGGTGTAGGGCCTGCTCAGAGAACAGAGGGAGTGGCCAGTTTGGCTCAAGGGCAGGAGAGTCCAGGGAAGACCTGGGGTGAGGCTGAAGAGGTGGAGGAGGCATTCTCCTAAACCGCCAAATGGAGGGCCATAGATATATTTGGGAAGATGGTGGAGAGCCCCTGAAGGTTTTTTGAGCAGGGAGTGGATGCTATGCTAGGTGCCTTGAGATACAAAGACAGGTGGTCTCTGTCCATTCACTTGCTCACCTATTCGACTTCACTGAGCCACACCCTGGGAACTCAGACTCCCAATAAGACCAGGTCTCTGGCCTCTAGGAGCTCACAGGCCCATCTGGCCTGTGGAATCTTTCTTGGCACTGGGATGCACTTCTACAAGGTCTGCTTTGCTTCAGGGGAATTTCTAGGAGCTAGAGGCAAGGAGGAGGCCTCAGCTGGTAGAAGAGACAATTCCGCCTCCCCATCCCCGTCCCCCCCAATCTGTCTAACTGCCCAGGCAATGAAGGCCCCCTAGGGAAAATAGGGGCAATCGCAGCTTGGGGGTGCAGAGGCCAGAGAGCCCAAGGGGAGCAGGAGGTACTTGCAGGGGTCTGGGGGTAACAGTGCTCACTTCCTTTCAGGGCCTTGGGAACCTGTGCCTGGTCTCCATGCTTCAAAGAACCTTCCTGAAGGTGAGTGAAGGCTCCTTCAAACCAACCTGCTGTCAAGGCTCTAGGTGCCAGCTGCCTTTATGAAGGGCTAAGGATGCCCTTATCTGTGGAGCCAGGTCTGGCTGACCCCCTGCTGGTTTCTCCATACACAGCCCAGCAGACTACAAAAAAGGTGAAGTCACGTCATCTGGCTCTTTGTCATCTGGCATAGAGCTGGGGAACATACATCCAAACCTTCCAGTTAACTTGGGGGGGTTAACAGCTAGATTGAAAACAGCCCAACATTACAGGATACAGCAGCCAGGCTGAATCATCCTGGGCAGACAGAAAGTCTTCAATTAGGGAATAGCTCACTGAATATGTATCAGCTAGTGGGTAAAATGCATCTCTCATGTACCATTCCCCCAGGACAATTCTAACTCATCGGATTATCTCACTAGTTCTCATACAGACACAAGCTTATATAAATATATACATAACAAAATTCACTTTTAATTGCATTGCTGGATGTTTACTCATATGGAAAATGTCACTGTGCCATTAGTTACAAACATACTTTAAATTAGAAAATGGGGAACATTTGAAAGTGTCAATGGCATAACCCAGATGTGGACCTAGTGGAGGGTGTAAAGGGAAGAGGGTTGCCATTTGTTTGGAAAGGCCCATGAGAATTTCCTAGAAGTCATGCAGCCATTTTATTCCTGATTATCTGCAGAGAAAGGGCATGAATAATCTAAGAAGATGGAGAATTAAAACAAACCAATGGCAAACTTTGCATCTGGCTTTGGCATGCAGTGAAATGTAGAAGCAATTGGACACACATAGCCTCCTTCTGTCCCCCAGTGCCCAGCCCCTCCCTGCGCTGGCTGTAGCAACCATCTGGGAGGCAGCTGGGCTGGAAGCCACAACCAAGTTATAAAATGGATAACCCATTTGCTGAGACTCAAAAATCTATCCCGATATTTTCTCACATGCCGTACAGTGAGAGAGGCAGACCCAGTTCTGCAGTCAGTTTGCCTATCCATGTGAACAGACAATACAAAAGGTGGATAAATTAGATTGTAGCCACAATCAGATCAGTGGTTTTATAACCAGAAAGACGAGCAGAATGGGGAAGGTCTATTATAGTCCTTTTCCTCCATTTCTGATCCCTTCTCTCAAAATGACATTTTTCAATTCTTTATCTTGGTCTACTGGGAAACAGGATTGCAGGGCAACAAACAAAGCATTCTTAAGTGAAGGAGGGAGGAAGGTTTGGGAGCATTTTTTATTCATGGAGACAGGAGTTGGGACCAGCTACAAGGAAATATGTACCCAGGAAACATCATTGCCAACCTCACAGTCTGCGGCCAGATTATCAGATGGGGCAAGGCAGTGCAGGGTTCTCAGGAACCTCCCCTTCTCCCAGAACTGACTTTGGAATCACAGGCACCTGAGTTTGAACCAACCACTTCACAGCTGGTAACCTTAGCCTCTTAATCTGAGCTGCAGTTTCCTTATCTATAAAAGGGGATTCCACAGGGTTGCTGGAATGCGATAATTTAAGTGCCTAGCACAGTGCCTGGCATGTAGTCAGCGGTCAGCAAAAGGTCTGCGTTATTATTATTCACATGCAAAGCCGGCTGCTGGCCAGCGGAGAGAGCTAAGAAATATGCCTCTGCCCAGCTTTAGAGAGACAGCAACATGGGGACTGTGGAGAGAAGTGTGGGGCAGGGATAGAAGCAGCCGCCAGGGCCAGATCACTGAGCGACACGGTGGCACACATGTGGATCCAGCAAACCCAGAGAGAGGACACATGGGCACAGGCCCCTGTGCGTCAGCGCTCCCACACCCACTGGCCACCACGCCAGGCCCTGCTTGTCACAGCACCTCAGAACACTCACGTGCACAGGTTTTCCCGTCACTGCGGAGCTCGTGCCCCTCAGGACACTGACAGGTGAAGGATCTGTCCGTGTTGATGCAGGAGTATTCACAACCGTGGTCGCTCAGCAAGCAATAATCCACCCCTGCCAAAGTAAACAGCCGGGTCAGGCCTCCGGGCTGCCGCTGATGGGAATGAAGCCGGAAGCAGCCATCATGCTTGTCCCCCCACACCCCTCTGATGGCATGCAGCCCCCAGTGGACACCCTGTGAGCAGAGGCTGGGGCAGGGGAAGCAGGGACCACGGCCTGCGTCCTCTGCAGCCATCGCCCTTTGCACTCCTGGGACACACGTTTTCCCTCTGAAGGTGGTTTCCAGAGGAGCGGGGAGGAGGGGCTCACTGGAACAGGTCTTGAGGTCCTCGTTGATGAGGAAGCCTTCGGAGCACTGGCAGACGAAGGACTCCTCAGTATTCAGGCACAGCTGCTCACAGCCATGGTCGTTCTCCGCGCAGTGGTCCACCCCTGCGTTGGTCACACATGTGAAACCCAAGGAACCCAGGGGACAACGCCCACCCACCGCAGGACAGAAAGAAAACCTTTCCACGACGGAGTCTCTTCAGGGCTTTTTCACTTCACTGGTATCAAAATGAGCCCTGGGGAAGGTTTCATTCTGCCCCCTGGGCTCTCTGGAAAATCTACCTTGTTTGTTTTTCCTCCCCATTTCTTTTTTGGAAGAGTAAAGCACATACAACTCCAACAACAGGGGAATGATGTCTGCCCTCGGTGCTAATAGTAACGGCTCTCGTGGCATCCCTGGAAAGCAGATATGATTCCCATTTCACAGAGAGGAAACCGGTGGCTTGCCCAAAGCCATCCAGCTGAGAGAGTAGCGATTAGGAATGAGGGTTCTGGCATCCAGCTACTGGGGCTCAAACCCCACCTCCACTACTTCCTGGCTGGGAGACACTAGACAATCCCTTGACGCCTCTTCGCCACCATTTCCTGACCTGAGCAATGGGGATGGGGATGGTTGCTTTCTTATAGGGCTATGGTGAGAATGAGAGGAGATGATATGTGACCCCCTCAGTACCCGACACACAGGAACCACTCAATGAACCCTTATTGCTATTAAATTGTACTGAATACGAATTAATTGTATAGCTTCATTTCTATTTGAAAAAGGAAAAGGTTTTTTCCCCAAAAATCCAGACACCCAAATCCAGAAAACAAACCCACAACGGGCCTGCGTGTGTGGCCCATCCTGGCACCCAAGCCACCCAGCTGGCCCCACTGTGAAGACACAGCTGCGGCAAACGGCTCCACAGACAGCTCATCCTGCAGGCTGTCTCCCAAATGGAGGAGCACCCCAGAGACCGCAAGGACACTGAAGGCCTTGTGCAGGGCCACCTGGTGGGCCTCTTCACTCCTGCAGACCTGGAACTGATGCCTTCTGGAACATTCCACCGGTGGATACACCTTCTGCAAACACTTGCAGTATCTCAGGAGCCCAGTGCCTGTGTTCACATTCTGGGTGCACCACATGGGCCATGTGACCCTGGGAAAGTTAACTTCATCTTTCTGAGCTGCTGTGTTCCCATTTTAAAATAGGGACACAAACATAACAGCCTCATTGGGTTGTTGTGAGGATAAAATGAATTAGTGCGTGGAAAGTGCTCAATGGGACTTGCTGTTATTATGGCCTGGGGATCCCTGAGCTCTCAGGGGTGGCAGAATATTGTGGCTTTCTCTGGAGACTCCTAGCCAGAAATGGCTTGGTTTATACTTCCTTAGGGTGTCCTTCTTATTAGATCCCAGTGAGGAAGGGGCGCCATGATCTCTTCCTGGCCTCTACCCTGAGTTTCTCTGGGCTCCCTCAGGACATGATGGGAAAGAGAGGGCCCACCAAGGGCCTTGGGAGTCTAGGTGGGTTCTCCATGTCATGCCCAACCTGCCCCCAGACCCCTGCCAGGGCCACCAACTGGCAGGTCCCAGGCTCCTGTAAGAAGGCAGGATCTACACAGATGCAGCTTCAACAGGGTGTCTCCTTGCTGAATGGAAGATCTCCTACTCTCCACCAGCTTCTCCTGAGGACTCAGAGGCAAAAGCACAGCAGGGCACCCCAACTTACTGCTTCAAAAGTTCTTTGGGCTTTGAGGTCAGTGCTTAGAAAACCTGATTAAGATACTTTGCTCCCTCCGAAGACTGAAGGGAAACAACTTTTTCTGAGGACTGCTCTGTACCTAATACTTCATCTGTGAAACTTCCATTCCTGGCAGTTTAGGGTCCAAATGCTGAACAGCTGCACTGTTCTCAATCACAATCTATCTCTGTCCCCAAAGCTGGAGCAGATGTGTGCTTGCTGGGTGGAAAGCCACACAAAGGGCCCCTTCTCTGCCGGCCATGTCGCGAGTCCCCGCTCCCAGCTCACTAGGGCCACAGGGATCCCTGCAGGGTTCATGCGTTCCCATCCCCGCTGGCCTGGACCAGTGGAGACTGTGCCTCATCAAGAGGGGAACTGTCCAGCTGGCAAAGCCTGCAAGTTTCCATGTGTTTACATCACCAAATGGAGCTTTGTTGTGGCTCTTAGACAGGAAAATGAAGACAAGTCTCCACAAAAAGTCTCATGTTTCTCAGCTCTGCCCTCAGAGCAGCTCTTTGTGGTAGCACAAGTACTTTCTGAGGTCTGTCTCTTCCACCTCTTATGCCAGGCCAGGCACTGGTCACCCTGGCAGGCTCCATGACAACAGTGAATTATTACCATCGACTGAAAGCTTCCCAGTGCTAAGGCTGAAATGGTTCCAACCATTCCCATTAACCATATTAGGGGGTCAGAACTATCATTACCTTCTTTTTTTTTTAAACAGATAGGAAAAGCAAGTCTTGGGGAAGTTAAATAACTTGCTCAAGGTCACACGTTTGTTCGTGGTAGAACTCGACTGAATTCAGGCTTGTCTGACTCTTAGTCAATGCTCTTAATGGCAAATCATAATGTTAACTATTATTTAATAAGCATTTATTATGTGCCTGGTAGCACTGTTCTAAGTGTTTTACAAGTATTTATTCTTTTAACCCTCATGACCCAACATGAGGTAGATGCTATTAATAATGCTATCTTATGGATGATGAAATTGAGGCAAAGAAGGTTAAGCCTGTTGGACCTTCAGGCCCACAGGAAATCCAAGAGCCTCAGAAGTGACCGAATCCGCAGGCTTTACGTGCGGAGCCCCACCCCCACCGGTGCCCTTCCCATTCCCTTAGCGCCCCGCCCATTCCCTCAGCGCCCCGCCCCCGGGGCTCACGCACGGCTGCAGGTCTTGCCGTTGGGGTTCAGGGTGTAGCCCCTGCGGCAGCGGCAGTAGTAGCTCTCTTCCGTGTTGATGCATTCGTGCTCACAGCCCGGTTTGCTCAGGGCACAGTAGTTGATCCCTGAGGGGAGAAAGGGCAGACCAGGCCCCCATCAGTCTCAAGAGCTGTAAGGTCAGCCCCACGATCCCATGACACGAGCCTGCCTGCGAGGTAAGCCCTGGAAGGATCAATCGTTCATTTACTGACCAAGGGCCAGGATCTGAGCTAGGTGCGGAGGGTGTAATGGCGAGTAAATCCCTGGGAAGGTCCCTGCCTTCAAGGTCCCCACTCTGCTGGGAAGGCAGACAGGTAAACAGGCAATCTCAAGACAGAGATGATACAACACAGCAGAGGAGGGGCCCCAGTTGAGTCCTGGGGATCAAGGGTGACTTTCCAGAGATGATGAAGCTGGAGGCCTTGAGGAGGAAGGAGATAGACAGGCAAAGTAGGGGAGGGAGAGCAGAGAGTGAGGACTTGGGGAGGCAAACCCAAAGGCCTGGGGATGCTGGAGAGGGGGCGCATTTGCAGAGCTGCAAGGAGCTAGCTGAGTATGGCCGGAGGAAGAGACCAGTGTGGGGAGGAGAGGGGAGTGGGTCAGGCAGGAAGGCCTTGCGAGCTATGGGATGGAGCCCAGGAAGGGTTTAAATAGGTGGTCGGAGGGCTGGGGTGAGGTGGGAGTGTTGGTGCAGGTGGCAAGGCCGGAGTTATGCCTTTGAATTTGCAATGGAGGGGGAACAAGTGAGGAATTTCAGTACATAAGGCACTCCATAGGACACCGAGAAAACAGCTCCTCTCCCTGGAAAGTTGTTTGAAAGAGAACCTGGTAACTGAAGTCTACCTCTGGATTCTCCAGCACTGTCTTTCCCCCTTTTGATGGCCAAAGAGCAGAGAGATGGATTGAGGGCTGCAGTTCACAGCCCAGCCCCTTCTAAGAAAGATGGAAAAGCTGAGAAAATCCAATCAGTCTCTTCACTGAGTTAATCTGATCACCAGGGCCCAACACACTATGAAGCTGCTGTCTGCAGGAATATCTGAGAGTGACACTGGACAGCACGG
>JAQZBX010032337.1:0-25897 GCA_029593785.1 Cabassous unicinctus | reverse complement strand
GGTAGCCAAGTATTTGGCTTTGAATTGTTTTTTGTTTTGTTTTGTTTTGTTTTGTTTTGCTTTTTTTGAGATTCCAGGGTGAGATACTGAACCTGGGACCTCATTTGGTTGAAGCATAGGCTTTCCACATACCAGGAGAAGTGTGGAGAAGATGTGGAGAAAGGCAAAGGAATGCTCATTCACTGCTGGTGGGACTGTAAAATGGCAAAGGACTATGGCCACCAATGTGGAAGACAGTTTGTGGGTTCTTCAGGAAGCTAAGTATGGCGTTCCACCCATGCTCACAGAGGCATGATTTACAAACACCGCCTGATATGAAGAGGCATGCTTCCTAAAGACGGAGTGGGAACCAGGTAAAGTGCAGGGTCTGGTCTCTCCATGGTCTGCCATTGACCATTCCTGCCCTCATCCTGTCCAAGCCTAAGCCCCTTCTCCTCCTAATACCCCAGATGACCATATTTGCTTTCTGATGTATGTACTATTTTTGAAAGTGATCCTGTCCTGTTTCAGATCCAAGGACTACTGTATGCTGGTTCCCAAAGGATATGTGTCCCTCAGATGAAATAAAGATTTTCAGTGTTCAGTGTCAATGTTAGGAAGCCACAGACTTTTGCATTTTCTCATTAAGAAACAAAAGATAAATTACTTTCTTCATTTCACATTTTATTTGAAGATATTCTAAAGGAATAGAAAACCAAATCACACAGCAATCGTTATTACCTGAGTGCTAATTTTGTTTAATTCATCTTCCCACTTCCTCACTAGTCTGAGATGCTAGGCAAATAGGTATCTACAGAAAAAAGGTCTTCCTCAATTGCCCATTTCCACACCTCTTGTGCAGTTTGTGAAAAGAGAGGGAACCCATGTATATCTAAATATGTATCTTCATTTTTAACATTTTTCCATTTGTCATGATGCCACATAATTTGTTGGCTCCCTAAAGCACTTACAAAATATAAAAACTAGTAACAATTAAAAACAACTTCATATTAGGAGCATTGGTAGCCAATGGTTCCTTTGCTGGCAAATGCTGCCCTATACCCTAGGCAAACCATGGAAAATGGTGGGGTGTAAAAGAGGACTCACCACCAGTGTACATGTGGCCCTCTGCATGGGGTACTCTATTTAATTCAACTGCAAGAGACAGAACTTATTTTCAAAAACAGCTGTGAGAAACAACAAAGGAAACAGAAATTTGCCAAGCAGAGAGTGGGGCTTTCCATTTTATCCAATCTGAAACATACTGAAGAAGTTCAGAAATACTTCCTTGAAGAAATACAGCTCAGCAAAGGAGTTCCTAGCCCCAGGTGAAAAGGAGAAGGCTGTGGAGAATTTGATCAATGCCACTGCCCTGTGTGACCAGCCACAGTTATGATGACAAGTTTTACTATGAACTCTTCCACCACCAGTGTTCCAGGTGCTTCTAAGCTCCTGAAAATCCTTCAAGGTAGGAGCTTGGTGGAAGATGATGTGGAATGAGAAACAAATGTGGGGATCCTAAAATCTCAATTGAAAATGCTTAAAAAATACTCAGAAGGTGAAAACTCTAGGAGAATAAGATCAAATGTGCTTGGTACAGACCAAGAACCACACTGAAACCTATCCAGGTTGTTTTTTTTTCCTTAATTTGTGTAAATCCAAACTGGTCTTTTTATTTATTTTTCCCAGTGAAAAGTGTAATTTGATGGGACCTTTGTATATTATAAATACAATATTTTCTAGTAATGGAAATTTGAAATTCCATGGGTTTTGTGTTTTCCTAAAATGTGCAATTAAAATGTACATTCATATAACAATATTTAGGGTAAAAATATAAAGAGCTCCATTTTGAATGAGAGGGAAAAATATACATTTATAAATATATATGAGAAAGCTGAAGAAAGTATATTTTTGAAGCAAATACACTTTGGTATATATGAGAAAATTGGATGAAGACTTGGCTGTTTAACCAAACTTAGCATTTAAATATTTTGAAGGATTAAAACAACTTGTAATGTAAAATGCATCTTTCTGTTCAATGACTGCATTGCATGCCCCCTGCCCCCATTCTCTTTCTAAGTCTGGTATTCGCAAGACTTGCATGTCTGTGATATCAGGGGCAAGATGTGTCCTAAAACAGGAAAAAAGAGGGAGTTTTTTTGAGCATCTGTATCTGTGATCTGTAATTTTAAAAAAATATATAAATTTCAAGTCAAAGAAAATCTGTTTTACTGTTGGCATCTTAACAGATATTAACATTTCTTGGATTTTCATTGCACCATATACTTTTCCACTGAAAATTGTTCAAAAGTGCTTTCCTTTTTGTTTCTCTATTTGGTGTTTACACTATTGAGGATTGACGGTCAATGTTTGTAAATGATTTTCTTAAGTAATTTTTTGAATCTGTTTGTGTGTGTTAATGTTTACCAGTTTTTATTTTGTTACATTTTTGGGGAAGAAATATGCTTTTGTTTTTACTGTTGTAATATGTAATATAAAATGTATATACTCTAAACTGAAGTCAGCCTTTTTAAATAATAAATTATTTGTTTGGCTTATTGTTGGGAGGTTCAGTTTAGTGACCATGAAACTAGGTTACCTGCACATGAAAACCAAAAAGGTAAATGTATAAAGTTGTTATGGTGTTACTTTTTCTGGTTAATGCCAGTTAGCTTCCTGAGAGATGTTATTTTAGGCTACTGTAAGATATTTGAATATTTTTAAAGACTTATGAAATTTAGTACTCAACAAATTATTTAAATTTTTTTTTTTAAATACAGATATGGCTGTAAAACCAAGAAAGTTTGTTTTCATTTTAGGGTTTAATTGCATTTTTAATTTCAGGTTGGTGGGAATAAAGATTTGAGGAAATTTGTGGCAGAAATAACTGAGATAAAACCATCAGCACATTCTTCTTTCAAAGCTAAATTTTATAGGAGTAGGTGGAGAGGGAATTTATCAGGATATTAAGGCAATGGGTCTCTAGCTTAACAGTGGCAGCTGGAAAGCACAGTGTACAAAAGTATCTTTGATGGGAGGGGAGCAATAATGTTGTGTTTGGAATAACAAGGATCTGTCATGTATCTCAGTGTTCTTATTTTCTCTTCATCCTTTTGTAATTGACCTTATAGCAAAATCTAACCTATTAAGTAACTTCTATCTATGGTTTCCGTGATAGTAACCTTATCATAGTAAGTCTCAAGCTTGAGTGGTTTTTAAAACACTTAGTTTTTCTACACATTCTCCTAAGAGTCAGATTACTAATGCATTCTAGTGTATTAAATTATCCCACACTTGTAAGCTTACCAAACAGAAACAAAGAAATTAAGGAAATGAGTAATGTCCTCTGCCTCCTCCTGTCCCCACCTCCTGAAAAGATTAGTTGAACTTCCCCCAACTGCACATAAAGCAAAAGAAATTCTAGTAAAAGTGTATTTCTTGCCTCCTTCCTATTCAGAATGTTTATTTCCATCCCACTACCTCCTAAAGGAGGCAGTTTAAAAAGAGTTCACTAGTGACTTCTGTTAATGCCTTTCTTACATTATTATGTGTGTTTGTGGGTGAGTATTAATCTTGCTGCTTTAAATCTGAGTCCAAATATTATGGTCATTGAAATTAATATTTCTTTGCTGTTAGAAATTTATTTTAAGGAATTGTGCTAATACATTTAGAAAAAGAAAATGGAAATGCTGTGGTAAAAACCAAGTTGTTTCCAAAACTTATTTAGACATCATTTGGCTGTTACACTTTTCCTTTAAAATGGCAATAATTTATTTATTTGTCTTGCTCTGCTTTGTAACTGTAGTTATATAAGTGCTTGCCTACTAATTTTTATATTACAAAAATAAAATTATTTCTTTATCCACTAAAAATGACAAGCAGGTTACAAAAGTTAAACCAATTACAGCCCTGGGGTGAGCTCCCAAATACCCCAATACTCAAGGCAAGAAGTGGGGTGAGGGTGGTGGGGAGGGTGTGTTGCAGCCAGCTGAAAGTAACCCAAACAGCACTCTTGGGAGCACAGATGAACAAAGTTTTATTATGCACAGGCCCAGAGGAGAGTTCACTCTCTAAAATTTGGAGGCCTTCTTTCTGATTTTCATTAGTTTATATAGGTACACTAAGTGGGCAAATTCTTGAGCAAGTAGGCCCCAGGGTTATAAAAGCAGAGAAGCAAGGTTAGCTTATCTTTTTAAATCAGAAGACCATTAGGGAGGAAAAGAGTCATTATCTGTATAGAGTTGTAAATTTCAATTCAAAAGGGCAGCCTGGGGTGCTTATCTTCCTGACATATATTCCATGGAGAAAGGGGGAGGAAGAAGGGGAGAGAGGGACCAGGGACTGAGGGGAGTTTATTTTCTTAAAGCTGTGGGTTTCTGCTGAGGGGGGTGTTGGGGTCCTGGCACTTCCTTTATCATTCCCTCCTTTTGGTGCCCTTATAATTCTTTATGGAGCATCACTTGCTATCATGGGGATTCTTCTATAGTCCCCAAAGGCTGATACGTATCACTAGGCATTACTTGGTGTTTTAAGGCATTTAAGTGGAAAGTGATGTATTGTGTTAGGTACCATAGAATGCATGGCCAAAAATTAAGAGGGAAAAGACTGAGGCTATTACTGGCATAAATGGTAAAATCCAGGAGAGGAGATACTGGAAGTAGTTTCCATTGGCAGATGCCTGGTATACATGGTTTAAATGGTCTTTAGCTCATTCTTTCAGCAGGGCCACTTTGTCCCTAACTATTCCTGATAAGTTTGCATAGAAACAGCATTCTTCCCACAGGGCCTAACAGATTCCCCCCTGAGCTCTTAGTGAGCAAGTTCAATCCTCACCTGTATTGCAAAACCGCTTCTGCCAACGAGTCTATCTGGTCTTGCAACCCATTGAGAGCCCCTGATATTTCTTTAAGGTTATTTGATGTTTCCCATGCTAGTGTTTGTAAGACCTCCTGAGCAACTGTGACAGAAGCACCCACTTCTGCTGCACTCCCCACTACTCCTAGTACTAAGAGTATGTGAATTGCCTGTATTACTTGCTTGGCTTGGGAGAGCTCTACAGGCAATTCATCTCCATACACCAAAAATGATGGTAATGGAAAAGCCAGGTAGCAGATGTCCTGGCCATCCTGCAGAGGGCACCAATAGGCATTGATGCCCAGACCCAGATGGTGGAGTTTGCGGTGCATCGATCAGGCTCATTGAGTGGGCGGGTGTGGGTCAACCAGGAAGCTGTAAGGAGCATGAACTTGGATTGCCTTGCAAGCATCAAATATAACAGAGGCTGAAGTTGCCTCTGCCAAGAACAGGACTGAAGCATTCAGCATGGATTGTTTGCCCCAGCTTTGACTAATTTGCAGCTGCCATAGATTTTGGGGGCAGGTATTGGCACCTAGGGAGGGGGCAAGGAAGTAAAGGACAAGCAAGTTAAGGCACAGAAGCATCTTATTATACACCAGTAAGCAATTGCAATTAGGGATCTCTTCACAACAGTCCAGTCTTAGGAACCACAGCAGTGAGTCCTCCTCCAAATACAAAGGTGAGCAGGCCATATAAGCACAGGATCTACCAGGGGCAGGGGTACATTCAGCAGGCATTTGACAAGGTCAGTGCTCAAGGATCCTGGGTGACTCACACTCTCAAGGGGTGACCGGGTACAGGTTGGACTGTCCAGATGTCCTGCTCTTTATTGAGATTTGCCTTCTTGACCCTTGAATGATGAACCCAGGAATAATGCCTGCAACTTTAAGAACAGTAAGAGTTACAAGGATCACAGTATGTGGACCTGTCCAGGAAGGCTGAAGGGGTTCTTTTTTCCAGTCTTTGGCACAGACTATGTCCCCTCACTGGTGGGGGTGAACTGGGTGTCCCAGGGGGATGAGATTCTGGGACAAGACCATTCTATGTATTTCAGCTAGTGTTTTCCCTAGCTGCTGGAGAAAGGAATCTTGGCTAGCCTCTCCCAGAAGTTTGAGATTTCCTCCTAAGCCCGGATAATTGGGAATGGCTGCCCAAATAGAATTTCAAAGGGTGAATAGCCTGTGGGTCCTGGGGTGCACCTAACTCAAAGAAGGGTCAAGGGAAGTAAGTCTACCCAGGGGAGATCACTTTCCTGGCAGAATTTGGCTAGGGTGTCTTTGGGGGTTCAATTCATGAGCTCAACTTTCTCTGAGCTCTGGGGTCTGTAAGCAGTATGGAGTTTCCACTTGATTCCTAACATTTTTGCTAGCTCTTGGACTACGGCAGCCATGAAAGCCAGGCCACTGTCACTTCCAATTGGCAGTGGCAGCCTGTGTCATGAAATGATTTCTCTAAATAAAGCCTTGGTCTCTTCTCTTGCCTTTTTGGTGTGAGTGGGGAAAGCTTTGACCCAAACTGAAAAGGTGCATATCATCACCAACAAATATTTGTACTCCTGACTTGATTTCACTTCCATGAAGTCTACTATGATATCTTCAAAGGGGGCCATTCCCATGTGCTGGACACCTGCTAGAATATGGGGGCCTTGCAAGGGGTTGTTTTTGGCCCAAACTTGGCACTGGTTGCTGATGGTGGCACAAAAAGAAGTTAGCTGGGCTATGTAGTAGTATCTCCTGAGCAAGACTTTTAGTGCAGTTTTTCTAGGTGGGTGAGTTGGTGGTATCACTGGATGATGGCTTGAGTGGCTCCTCTTGGTACAAATATCTGGTCATCTGGGAGCAACCAAGTTCCTTTGGGGGTTCAGCTTCCCCCTTCTCTTTCAGCCCACTCCTGTTCTTCCCGGTTATAACTTAGTTGATCAGTCTCTTGTCTTAAGAGGGACAGGTGCAGTGTTAATTCTGGGACTCTTATACCATGGGTTCCTTCAGACACTTGCTGAGCTGCTTTGTTGGCTAACCTGTTTCCTTGAGTGGCCATATCCATTCCTTTCTGATGTCCTGGCAGTGGATGATGACACCTTTGTCTGGTTTCCAGATTGCTTCTAACAGTTGGAAGATTTATTCTTTGTTTTTGCTTTCCTTTCCCCCTGCAGTTAGGAGACCTCTTTCTTTATAAATTGCCCCATGGATATGAACAGTAGCAATGCATACTTAGAGTCACTGTAAATGTTTGCTGCTTGCCCAGCAGCTAGCTGTAGGGCTCAGACCAGCACCCAGAGTTCTTCCCATTGAGCAAACCATCCCCGTTCAGTAGTGGTGACTGCATACCCAGCAAGCTTTTCCCCATTTTTAACAAGACTGCTCCCATATGTAAATAGTTTCTGATCTGGGGAAGGGAGTGGTTTGTCTTGGAGGTTGGGGTAACTGGTGAAAACTTCTTCTGTCACTTCAACACGGCCATGTTCAGGAACCCCTCCTTCATCTGGCAAAAAGGTGGCAGGTTTTAGAATGTGCACTATTTCTATTGTCACTCTGGGGTTTTCATGGAGAAAACCTTGGTAATGTGTGAGCCAGGGATTTGATATCCACCAATGTCCATGTGAGTTCATTAGGGCAGTGACTGTGTGTGGCACCATAACATGAATTGCCTGTCTGAGAGTTAATTTGTCAGCTTCTTTGACAAGGGTCATGGTCGCTGCCAAGGCTTTTAGGCAGGGTGGCCACACTGCAGCCATGGAATCCAGCTGCTTGTAGAGGTAAGCAATCAGTCTTTGCCAGGGACCAACTATTTGTGTGAAAAACCCACAATGCTACTTTGTTCTTTTCATACACAAACAGATTAAAGTTTCAAGTTACATCTGGGAGCCCCAAGGCAGGGACTCCGCTGAGTTGTCTTTTGATGTTTTGAAAGGCCCCCTGTTGAGCTTCTCCCCAAACAAGATGCTCTTTTTTTGGACCCACCAAAATTTTGTAAAAGGGTTTGGCCATGGTTGCAAACTGGGGAATCCAGATGCAGCAGAACCCTGCAACCAAAGATCTCGTGAAGCTTTCTTTTTGTGATGGGGGTAAGGATAGTGCAGATCACTTTCTTTCATTTGGGTCTGAGTGTCCAGTGCCCTTGTGAGATGCTGAACCCCAGGTACTTGACCTGCTGTTTACAGATACACGCCTTTCTCCAAGACACTTTGTACCCAGTCTGTTTTAGAATTTGTAGGGGAGTCCGGGTCCCTATCCAGCAGTACTCTTCCATTACAGTGGCAAGTAGGTCATCTACATATTGTAAGAGAGCACACCTTTCAGTCTTCCTAGGGGTAGTTGGCCAAATCTTCTGCCAAGGCTTCCCAAAAAGAATAGGGGAGTTTTTGAAGCCCTTCACAAGCTGGGTCCAAGTTAGCTTAGTTTTCTACCGGGTTTTGGGATATTCCTATTCAAAGGCAAACAGAGGCTGGTTCAGGCGGGCCAGCCAGAGGCAGAAGAAGGCATCTTTCAGGTCCAGGTAAGTCAACAAGGTGGCTTCAGGCAACATCTGTCCTAAAAATGTGTACAGGTTGGGAACAACCTGATGTAAGGTGAGAGTGCTGTTATTAATGGCTCATAAATCCTGCACTGGTCGATATCTGGTCCCATCTGGCTTTTTTACTGGCAGTAATGGGGTGTTCCAAGGTGACTGGCATTCAATTAGGGTCCCCTCTCTCTTCATGTGATCTATATGTACAGCTATGCCCAATTGTGCTTCACGACCGATCAGATACTGCTTTTGCTGGACAGGGATCACTCCAGGTTTCAGGTTGATGATGATGGATGCATGGTTCTGTGCCATTCCTGGTGGGGTTTTTTCTGCCCAAACCTGGGGGAAAAGTTTCAGCAGTTTTTCTGGATTCTGACCTGAGCTTTCTTCCACATGAAGTCTCCATTCTTTGCTTCAGAGCATGGTGATGAGGAAAGTGAGGCCAGTCCCAAGGTTTAAGCTTTCTAGACCTTTAGGTTTGAAGGTAATCTGGGCTCTCAGTTTGGTTGAGTTCCCTACCAAGCAGGGGAACTGGACATTAAGGCAGGTACAGAAATTCATGTGTTACTTCATGGCCACCAAGCTGGCAAGTTCTTGACTGGCAAATAGGCCATTGGCTTGACTGGTCCCCAGTTGCTCCTATGATATTTGTGGTTTTTCTGCTAAAGGGGGTGATAGGGGTTGTGACCACAGAATGTTCAGTGCCAGTGTCTACCATGAAATTCATTGACTTGCTCCTGACTTGTAGTTTGACCATGGCTCATGGAGGTCAAGTTCCATTGAGCCCAATCACTCCTATTCAGGGTAGAGTCCTGCCTGCCCAAGCAGATGGTCTTGGGACTCAGGTCAGTATTTCCCTTTAGGGGTGTTCATCTGAGTCTTGTGGGCACTCATTTTTTCAGTGTTCATTCTCTTTGCAGTAAGCACATTGGTCTCTGACCAGAGGCACCCTTCTGGTGCTTGTCCCTCCTTTTTGAGGTGGTCCCTCTCATTTGGTGTGGTCAGGATTTCCTAAGGCTTCTGCCAGTAGGGAGGCTTGATGTTTTATTTGCTTCTCAGCTTCTCATTCCACAGCTTCATCTTGATTGATGAATTCTTTGTTGGTGACTTCCAGCAGTTAAGAGATGTTCATGCCTGTGAACCCTTCTAATTTTTGAAGCTTTCTTTTAATGCCCATTTCTGCCTGTGCAACAAAGGCAACATTCACCATCCTTTGGTTTTCCAACACTTCTGGGTCAAAAGGAGTGTAGCTTCTTATGGCCTTGCAAAGCCATTCATAGAAATCTCCCCGAGATTCATTGGGCTTTTATGTAACTAAAATCATCTTTGTCATGTTTGTGGATCATTTTGCCCCCTCTCAGACCCCTCGGAGGAGTGCTTCCTGGTATTGCTGGAGTGCAGACAGTCCCCATTCAGTGTTGAATTTCCAGTTCTGTTGGGCTTCTGGTGATGCTTTTCATGCCCAATCTTCTGGGTTTAAGAAACCAGTAGGGGCCTGCTCCTGCAACCACTTTCAGATTTTCATCAGAATTTGTCATCTCCTCTCCATATTAAATAAATTCAGGAGGAGTTGGTGGCAATCACCCCAAGTAGGACGATGGGTTTGGAAAGTGGATTCCATGAGATCAATAAGGGCCTGGGACTTTTCTGAGTGGGAGGTGGTGTGGTGCTTTCAGTTTAAGAGGTCTGTAGTTGTTGAGGGCTGGTAGTATAATACAGGCTTCCCAGGATGGATGGTCCCATTCTTGCTGATCTCGACCAGATCCTGTGTTTCACAGAGGGGCATCTGTAATGTGGGTTTTGCTGACTGGAGTCTCCTTGCTAGTGTGGTTACAGGGCTTTCCTCAGAGGGGATCAATGTTCCCAGAGTGGCTGAAAGTGGAGGAGTTGCTGGGAGCTCTGCCTGCATTACTGGGCTAGGAGGAGAGACCAAAGTTGGGGTTATTTCTGGGAGATCTGCCTGCACTCCCAGGTCAGGAGGAGAGGCTAGAGTAGCCAGAGCATATGGTGGTGGGGTGGTGGTGGGTCCTCCTCTGAGGACCCTTGATGAATGACTGGTTTCCAGAGCCCCATTCCCTGTGCAACCAAGATCCTGCTCTGTCCCTTTTTTCCAACACACAATCGAACCCAAGGGGGCAGAGTCTGGGCTATCTCCAACCAAGAGTCAATGTAGAGAAACTGATCAGGGTTGCCATGATTTCCTGTAACCACCAGCAACACTGCACAAACCCTGGCTGTATCCAGGGTCCCTTCCGAGGGCCAGTCAACATTAAAAGTATGCCACTTTACTTCACATAAGGCTTGGAGGGTGCTGGGGCTCATCCAGATGCCATAATCTCCAGAAAAACCCTTCTTGAAATTCTTAGTATGCAGTTTAAGACAGTAGGTTTTGACTGTGATGAGCCCATACCCTGTGTCAGTGGCACAAAACAGACAAAGGAAAGGGTCACCTCTTTCAAGGCCACTCAGATACCTGCCTTTCCACATCTTTCATGAGAACTTAGCCTCATCTTAGCTAAGGTGCCTAGGCAAATTTTGGTGTAGCTGTTATGTAGTATGATGTAGCCATGGAAAACAGGTTAGGGCCCAAGCAGGCATCATAGCATAACATTTTGGAGTCACAGTCTGGTACGGCAGATGCAAGTCTCTGCCATTCACACCCACTCACAGAGTCACTTAGAGGTTATGCACTCCTTCCCAAAGAGGTTGCACTAATCTGGAATCTCGGTACTCAAGATTTCAGGAGGTGATCAGTCTCCTTTTCCATTCAGAGATGGGCCTGCTTGAGGGCTTGGCACCTGGAGCCTTACCTTTCTGGAGTCTTCTGTCACTTTTCAATCCACCTCCCCACTGAGTGAGCCCGGGGTGTAGTGACGCAGCCTGCAGGGACTGCCTCAGAAGGAGATTCCATCAATTGGACAGACAGCACCCACCTCGTTCACTCAGATATCGCCTTTGGCCGCACCTGTCAGCCCCAGGCCGGAGGCACAATGGGCCTGCTCGATTGGGTCATTTTCTGGTCAGGGAACCAAATGGTGTGGCCAGCCAAAAGTAACCCAAACAGCACTCTTGAGAGCATGGATGAAAAAAAAAAATTATTATGCATGGGCCCAGAGGAGAGTTCACTCTCCAAATTTGGAGTCCTGCTTTCTGTTTTTCATAAGTTTATATAGGTACACTAAGCATGCAAATTCCTGAGCACATCAGCAGGCAGGGTTACAAAGGCAGAGAAGCAAGGTGAGCTTATCTTTCTGAAAACAGAAGGCCATTAGGGAGGAAAAGAGTCATTGTCTGTATAGAGTTGAAAATTTAAATTCAAAGGGGCAGCCTGGGGTTCTTATCTTCCTGGCATGTATTCCATGGAGAAAAGGGGAGGAAGAAGGGAAGAGAGGGGCCAGGGACTGAGGGGAGTTTATTTTTTTAAAGCTGTGAGTTTCTGTTGAGGGGGGTTTGGGGTCCCAGCACTTCCCTTATCAGGTGGAATATTATTCAGGTGTAAAAAGTAAGATGTCCTGATGCAAGAGACAACATTGATGAATATTGAGGACATTATGCTGAATGAAATACGGTAGCCACAAAAAGACAATATTTAATGACCTCAAATTTGAAATAAAAATATAATGAAAATTTGTAGAGATAGAAACTAGAATATAGGCTACCAGGAGATATATTGATTGTGTTGGTGAATAGGGAGCTAAAGCTTAGTTTGTACACAATTTCTTTAGATTTATTGGAAAAGTTTGGAAATGGAAAATAAAAAGTAAAAAGTCAGTGGGAGGGGTTGGGGTTATGGCAAACATCTATTCTTTCAATGTAAATGTCCTGAAATCTAAAACTTCCCTAAAATAAATATAATAGTAAATTACATGAGGTTTAAAAATGTTAAAAATCTTCTTAACACAAGAGTAGAAGGGAATTTCCTTAAACAGATTTAGCTTGCCTAATAAGAAGCTATGGTAATGATCATACTTAAAATATGATTTTGGGGAGATCAGCTCTTCTCTTGGAATCAGAACCAAAGAAGTCTGGCCTCACCACTTCTATTATACCTTGTAGTGGAAAGGCAGTGTGGGCAATAAAGCAACTAAAATTAAATGAATATTATTTCTAATGCTGTTATTACATTACATCATGGGTGCTGTCATTATATGAATGGAAAATCCATCACAATCTACAAATATGTCAATCAGTAAGAGAACAGAGCAAGACTCTGGATACAGGTTCAATAAATGAAATGAACATTATTCCTGTACACCAACAACAACTAGAAAATAAAGGTCAATACCAGACTGAGAGAAAATATCTTAACAAATAAACCAATAAAGGATTAATTTACAAAATACCTAAATTCAATGTGAAAATCACAAATGTCCCAAGAGAGAATGAAGAGAGTATATGAAGAAAAAGAAACATACAGTGGCCAATAAACAGTTGGAAAACTCCCTGCAGCAGGAACTGCAAGATCCAGGGTACAGGAGGCCCAGAGGGCCCAGGGAGGGTGGGATCCCAGGACCAGGGGGAGGAGACAGTGGGGTAGGATGTCTGCCACCCTTAGGCTGGTGGCAGAGGCTGCTCACATTGCTCCTACCTCCAAGACACCCCATGTGACTCCCTCTCCCTTCTCCAGCATAAGAAAATTTATGATTGACCCATTCCTTTCTTATGACCTGCATGCGGCAACACTTGGGGGATATTTCTACTCTTCTAACACTTCTTTGAGATCACTTAAATAAGTTGTTCAAGAAATGCATTCTGAATATATTTAATAATGAAGCAGATACACGGAGAATATTTTCTGTTTAAATACAGGGTTTGGGGATTCTTGGTACAACAGATTGAAACATTGAGGGATTGTATTGTACTTGATATACTTCAGGAAAAGGATTCCCTGCATCATCACACTAACAGAGCATGTGCCCCAAATGTCTGGGATCCAGTATGAGCATTTTCCATCTGAGGTAAACTGATGATAGTATCTCCCTCTGTCCTGTGTGTCACTGTTCCCTGAGGCCAAGGGTGGTCCCTCCATGGATGAATCATTTCACCAACAGTGAGGAAACTCAATATCTGGAAATAAGCAATCAATGGCAAATGTGCTAGTATATGGGAAGAATGGATAGGTAAAATTTTGATTGATAGCATGTTTTAAAAGAACCAGAGAAAAGCTTCACCAGGAGTTCATAAACAGAATACCTGACATTTTATTTCAGGGAAATGAGCACTTTGAAATGCATGGAAACAATCTGCTTCCTATTTCAATTTATCCCCTCAACCAGAATCCCAGAGATCTATAACTTCCATAGAATTGCACATTTGTTTCTCAACCTTGCAGTGGTTTGTTCCCTGCTACAGTATTCTTTCAACTTTATCTAAGACAGTGAATAAAAGAAAAGAAACAGGAGACAACCAGAATGAGAGACTAGCATTTTTACAATTATCTTTTTGGGATACTGGGACCCATGAAAAGATCTCAATAGAAAGAAATCGTGGAAATCTGAATGTCCTTGTGCTTCATGGGACTATACTATTCAAACTTTTATTATTAAAAATTTCTACTGCTTCAGGCAATGTACAGGGTCAGGGAATAGAAAGGTGGGAAAGCAGGTATTATTCTGGCATTAGGGATGCAGCAGGAGATGGTGAAATAACATTATACACTTATGAGACTAATTTAAAAAAGCATACCAAATAGTGGCAAGAATGCAGAACAATGTTAACATGAATACAAAACAAGACAATACAGCCTCACTGGAAGACAACGTCAGTTTCTTATGGACTTACCAAATGACCCTATAACCCCACTTCTACCTATTTACTCAAGTGAATTGAAAGTATTTTCACACAAAGTCCTGTACACAAATATTGAAGCAGATTTGTTCTTGGTCACCAAAAACTGGAAAAAATTAAAATATTCAACAGGTGGGAAAAAGAGACAGGAGAAATGATTGCTGAATAATATGGTGGCCTGGGTAGCCCTTCTCATTCCAGCAGGAAAAAAAGAGACAAATAGTAACAGGAAAGCATCAAACTCCTTCTCTATTTACATAAAAAAGGAGAGAGACACACCCATCCACAGCTGGCTTAAGCTCCAAGGCAGATGCCCACTGACAATAATTCATGAGGCCCAAATTTACTTAAAAAGATGAGAAGATGCAGTTGGCATAGCTTTTCTTTGAGCTTTCAGATTGACTAGAGTCCTGCAGCAGACAAAACACTGATGATGAGAAACACAAGTGGCACTCAGAGGCAGAGGAACAAAGTTTTATTACACACAAGCTGAGAGGAGAGTCAAGTCCCCAAAGTCTGAGCCCTGAGTTTGGCTTTCATGAGTTTATATAGGACTTTATGTGGGCAAATTCCTAATCAAGTGGACAGGCAGGGTTTACAAAAGCAGAAGTGTGAGTTTAGCTTATTTTCCTAAAGCAGATGGTCTTAGTTGAAGGGGAGGAGAGGAGCTGGGGAGCTGTTAATCTTCCTTAAGCTGTGGGTCTTAGTTGAAGGGGGAGGAGAGGAGCTGTTATCTTCTTAAAGCTGTGGTCTCTACTGAGGGGGAAGAGAAGGGCTGCAGCATTTTCTTCATCAAGACCAGAGTTTATTCCCAGGTAGGACACTGTTGAGACAGTCAAGGAACTTTTTTTACAGGAAAACGCCACCCCTTAACCGAGGTCTCTACTCACAGCAAGGGTAGGGGCCAGAGGGAGCTATTGGCAGGCCTGAGAAGTTCTCATATCAGTCAGAGATCCTGGCTTGTCAGGCCCAGGTAGCCATCTTAAAGGGGGCCACACTGCTGCTTCCCTGCAGTGCCCCTGCATATAAAAGCCCCAGTCCCCTGCCTCCCTGGGAATTGTGCTTATTGGAACAATTATTATCAAACAGCAACGCCTAGTGGTGCCTACTTTTGATTTTACTTTGCACACTATTGGATGCATGAGCCACTGTATAGCAGACTGACCACTCTGCAGCTGGGGCCATAGGTAGGTGCCTAGTTGATGTTCCCAAGGGAACCCAGTCTTCCAGTCATCCCTTCTAAGGCTCAAGACTTGTGAGTGAAGCCATCAGGGCTTATGACACCTGACCTGCCATCACCAGAAGTCCATCAAGCATCCCTAGTGGATACCACATGGAACAGAAGAATCATCAAAGTGAACTTCTTATTCCAGAAACTATGATGGGGAAGAAGGGTAATTGTACACAGCCAATGTTACAAATAATACATATTTGTTTAAAAGGCATACAGTTACTATAATATCTGGTGAATTTGTCTATTATGTGTTTGTTCTCTTGAAAATTGAGATATTGAAGAAGACTGGGAATCAAGCTCCTGTATAGATCAATATATAGGTATAGATACCACATTCACATATATTAATTACTTAGAACATTTCAATAAGTGTGCACAAGAGAAAACATTTGCCAGTGATCTTCTCATAGAACTTAGAATGGAGAGGCCATAGAGCAGGAGCAAATTTTAATTTTGATTTATATACTTTTCACTGCATGTCCCTGATGAAGACTGTTCCTTTGTCCTTCAATCCATATTCATTGAAGACTACCTGAGTGTCTCTTATCAGAGTCTCTTGGCTTCATGAACTCCTGTGAATTTTCATACACATTTATCTAGAATGGGGACTCTTTCCTCTCAGATATTAGGAAGTATGATCTTAGCAAGGTTTTCTGATCAGATAATCTGTCAGTCTGTGTTGAATTGATTTTGATTTTGTTTTTGTTTATGAAGATTCTTTTGTGATTTTTATATCATTCCTTACCTCAGTGTGTAATTAAATTTGGGACACTGGCTACAAAGTATGCATTTCTACATAAATATTAATATTATATTCATTAGACCATTGAACCAGTCTGAGAGACAACAAATAGCAATCATTTTAATGGTTCCACTTAAGAAAATTGAAACTACTCAACTAAAACTTCCAGCTATCCTTAATGGCATTAAAAACAATTCAATCCAATATGAATTGCCTCAAAATTCACTTATGATTTACAAAAAAAAAGGGTTATCAGTGATGGTGAATGTGAAAGCTTGTTGTATTTGGGAAATTTAATTATTACAAATTTATTTTCAGCAAATTGATTGTAGACAATATGCTGTGTCCCATAATTGTGATAAAGCTGTCATTGTAGAGGAGACAATTCTGTAGATGCAAAGATACAACTCAATTCCCCATAGAATCCAGGATTTAGCATGACTGACTCATTTATTCTTAGAATTACATTCACATATTCACATTCTGAAAAAAATTGAAGCAAATTAATATAAAGTTAGCTTTGTGCATGACTTCATTTCTCTGTTTTCAAAAAAGTTTCATGTGTTTTCCTAATACCTTTTGGAGCAAGGATCCTTGCTTATATGCTGCCATATGAGCATAGTTTAAAATGAAACTTTTTCCTTCTATCAATTTTCCCCCTGAAATCTAGTTTACACACACACACACAAACCATATTTTATGTCTATAATGAGTAGATGGATGCAAGGAGCCCTTCCATTGGCTGAGTTCTGCCTCATGTTGAGCGCTTTGGCATGGGGTTAATTACTGAAACTCTCTCTGTGTTTCTTTGTCTGACAAGAAAGGAAACAAATGATTCATTTTTGTGCTTTCCATGTGACAGGCAGGCCCTGAATCTTAACAGAGTTCCAAAAGCTGTGCTCCAGTTCATTGGACTCATACAACTAACAAGGAAATGACAGTGAACAACCAACATACCAAAGAACAGATAGAGTCTACAACTGCAAGCAATGTATTCCCATCCATCCACCCCATGAGATCTATGGCTCCTCCCAATTAGAGGTGGAGAGAGCATCACCATCCAGAATCCTCAGAACTGGGGAATGAACAATGGACTAGAGCAGACTTGCTGTTATTCTACCATAGACTTATGGTTATTCTGGCAATGGAAGAACTTATATCATTGATGTAGAGGCAGTGGCCACCAGATGTTCTGAGTTAAGGGAAAGGGAAAAATAGGTGTAATAGGAGGGCATTTTTGGGACATTGGAATTGTCATGAATGATGTTAAATGACAGATATAAGCTATTATATATCTTGTCACAATGTACAAAACTGTGCAGGGGAGAGTTTAAACTATAATGTACACTTTGTGGCAATGCTCCAATATGTTTTCATCAATTGTAACAAATGTGCCAAACTAATGAAGGATGTTGATAATATGGGAATGTGTGTGAGGGCTAAGGAGTGGGGCATATGGAAATTCGTTACATTTTTATATATCAATTATGTAATCTATGTATCATTAAAAAATATAAAAAAATTAAGAAAGATGAGTCTTTGGCTTTAAACTTCCCAGTTAAAAGAAAGGTGTTCTTTAAACAATTGAAATCCACTTTGTAAAACTGATTAAAGCAGAGAATCTGTGATTGGAGGAAAATGCAATCCCTGGACCTCCAGCCTTCTCAGCAACCTCTATTTTGGCTGCCTCTGGAGAACATTTTCAGATGCCCAGTGGATTTTCTTCCTGTACCATGTTTTATCAATTTTCAAACAACACATTTATGTAAGTACAGTAGTTGCAAATAAAATGGGTCACAGAAATAAGTTTACTCCTCCCATTTTTTCCAAATTTATCCTATCTTGATCTAACAGCAGAATCATGTTTTGCAAAGTTGCCAAAGTGCTCTAGTCTTATTTTGTTTTTAAATGTTTTCTCTACATGCATATGTGTGTGTGCAGGCATGTGTGTGAGTGACAGTAAAATTCAGTGGATGAAAAGCAAAGACCAGCCTCCACTGAGGTCAGAAACACCTCTAATGACAAGACTCCATTCAGGCCTAACCAGAGAATTCGTGCCCCTGGAAATTGTTTTCATTTTACATCAGAGCTTGGGGAATATGTAAAAAAATGTACATGACACATTCTGCCTGTAAGAGGAGCTGTAATTCTGGTAAAATGACAGGCCCCCAAAGTTCAGAAATGGTATTCAAATCAGTCCTCTGTGCTTGGACTTATATTGGGTTAGGCTATGAGATCCTGGGTGGGAAAATAGTCTTCTTTTATTAGGCTTTACTCTCTTGGTCATTAGGGAAATGCAAAGTCAAACCACAATGGGATGTCACTACACACACATTAGAACAGACAAAATAATGAATAATGACAATACCAAATGCCTTATGAGATGTACTGACAGGATTCTTCCTACATTGTTGATGGGAATGTAAATGGGACAGCCACTCTGGAAAATAGTATCTTAAATACAAAACAAAACTAAACCTCAAAAAACTATGCTAAAAATACAACTATGGTAAGATGCAACAATTGTCCTCCAGGTTATTTTTGCCAGAAAAAAAAAATTATGTCCACACAAAAGCATGAATATTTACATCAGCTTTATTTGTAATGAACCCCAAATGGAAAGAGCCCAAATATACTTTAATATCTAAGCTTTTAAATAAATTTTCATCCTTCTCTACCATGAAATGCAAGGCAGCAAAACAAACAAGCAAACAAACAAACAAAAAACCACAACACCATGGATGGATCTCAGGATGCTAAGTCAAGTGAAAAAAGCCAACCTTAAAAAAGTCACATATTGGATAATTCCATTTATATAACATTCTCTAGATGACAATATTATAGAGATGGAAAACAAATTAGTGTTTGCCAGGGGTTAGGAATTATGAAAATTAGAGTGGGGGTCTAAGGGAAGTGGGTATGATGCAAGGACTGAATAATTCTGTAGCTTGATGTCATAGTGGTTAGACAAACTGACAGCTGTGAAAAAATTGAAAAGAAAAAAGATCTCTGCATATTGTTCCAATTTCAATTTCCTTGCTTTGATATTGGACTATAGTCATATCTGAAGTTACTATTAGTGGAAACAGGGTAAAGGGTACATGGGACATCACAGTATGCTATCTTTGCAAACACCTGTGAATCAATAATTATTCCAAAATAAAAATAAAAAACAAGAAATTGCATTGCAATATGCTTCAATGAAATGGCATCAAAATAAAAGTACTATTTACAATAGCATCAAAAATATAAAATAGATACATCTATGAATCTGAAAGATGAGTAAGATCAGTAAACTGATCACTTGTTTTAATAACCTATCTAATAGAAAGGAAAAGTAAATAAATGGAGAGGGGGCCTGTGTAAACGGACCCCAAAACACAGTACTGGTAAAGTCTCAGTTCTACTCAAATTGATTTATAGGTACAATATAATCCCCAGGTCCCAGCAGGTTTTTCTGAAACTAAGGGGTAGATTTAAAAATTTACGTGGAAATTAATATAACCTAGAACAGCCAAAAAACTTTGAAATGAAAGAATAGTTTTAGAAGATCTAAACCACCTGATATCAAGACAGAATTTAAATCTCCAGTTCTCAAGACCACAAGACTTTGGCAAGTAGCCAAGGCAATCTGTGAATCACAATACAGAGACCAGAAATAGCCCATATATATGGTTAATAGATTTTCAGCAGCTATACTATGAAAATTCAGTGGAGAAAGTATGGACTTTCCAAAAAAAGTGTTCAAACAAACACATATTGATAACAGACTGGAATGTGAAATGTAAACTCCAAAAGTTCCATAAGAAAACTTATGAAAAAGCTTTCATGTTTTTGACTTAGGGAAAGATTTCTTAGCCATGGCAGCAAAACCACAATTTCTAAATAAACAAAAAAAAGGATATCATCAAAATGAAGAACTTGTTATTTAAAAGACACCATGAAGAGAATTAGAAAATAAGCCACAGACTCAGAGAAGAGTTTTGAAAATCATATATCTGTTAATTCACTTGTATCCAAAATATAAGAGCTTGCAGAACTCAAAAATAACAAAATAATAGGTAAAATATTCAATCACTTTTACAAAAAGTCAATGTATTGATATCAATCAACTAAAAAGATGCACAGTCCTTTAGTCTTTAGGAATATGCAACTTAAAATCACAAAACATCAACTCCAATAGCTAAAATTTAAGAAGACTGAACATATCAAGTATTGGCCAGGATGTGAAGGAACTGGAACCATCACACAATGCCGGTGGGAATGTAAAATTGTACAACAACTTTGAGAAAAATTGCAGTTTCTTTCAAAACAGAATAAACACCCATTATATGGCCCCATCATAGAGAGAGAGATAGTTACCTCTGGGTCTGGTCAGCGAGAACCACAGATTTTCTGTCACCACTTGGAAAGTCCAGCATGGCCCCAAAAGGGAGCCAAAAGGGAGCCCAAACTGGAAATTAAAACTCAAAATTTTACTTTAACACAGATATCAAACATACTTAGAGACTTTGTTCAAGAAGACAAGCAGAAAGGACTAGACTGCTGGTGAGAGTAATAGGGGGTCAGCCCCAATCACCATAGTAAAAAGAGAGAGGTAATTGACTAGTAACATTAGAGACTGGGAGTCCCTTCTCTATTTACATTTTAAAAGGAGGGGGAAAGGCCTTTTCAGAGCTGGCTGATAGCCAGGGCAGATACCCTCAGGCAAACAATTCATATGGTTTTATTTTTCACTTAAAATGATGGAGATGATGCAATGGAGAGAGTATTTCTTTGACCATTCTGTTAAGAAGAGACCTCTATTGCATCCCCAGCCCTGGGGAGGCCCCTTTGACTCAATCACGGAACATTTTTTTACTGAGAAAGCCTTCTCTGCAAGTTACCTGTCAGCCTTTGCTCAACCAAGGCTCCTACAACCAGCAAGGTAGGAAACAGGTGAGCTATTGGCGGGACCTGAGAGGGTCTCACATCAGTCACAGATCAGCCCTGGACAGCCATCCTACAGGGGGTCACCCAGCCCCTTCCCTGGAGGGCCCTCACTTTCTCCTCCTGCATATCAAATGCCCACTCACTTGCCCCCAGGAATTGTGACTATTGGAACAATTCTTATCCAAATGCAATGCCTAGTGGCAGTCTCTATTGTGCTTACATTTCCCTCCATAGTTATTGATACCTTAACACCAAGCCTGGAGTACACATAAACCATGACAATTGCATATATAAAATATTAGGTGGCCCCCATCTACGTTTCCCCCTGACCTGGGGATCAGCGGTCTCTACACATTTGGGCAAAGGGAGTTGTCAGCAAAGGTAAGTGGTCATTGACTAGGCATCCTGTGGATGGCCCCTCACCTCCTCTTTCTCCAGGCCTCCCCAGCACTTTCTAAGCAAGGGTCATATCCCCAGAAGAGCTATATGGAAGGGCAGTCATGGTCTCAGTCTCTTCCCCACATATGCTGCCACCATGGACAGCTTGCCTAAAATACGAATTGAATTACATCCCTGAAATCATCTGGCATTTAGTAGGTCTTTATAAGCACGTTCAGAGTTGAGGACCCCACAGGCTTCCTTATATGACCATTAGCTTTTCTGCTTATGCTAAGACCATTCAGTGTAGACAGGATAGACTTTTTAACAAGGAGTGTTCAAACCAACATATATGATCAAGACACCATCACACTGGTGAGAACAGGAAACATTCCCCTAAATGGCAGTAGCACACTATCCATTCATAGGGGGCATGGTGTTGACTGCTTTGTAGGAGGAAACCTTTACAGGAAAACTTCAGAGGCCACAGATACGAAGGAGTCCCCTGAAGGGGAAGTATGGCAAGGAGTGCCAAGGCAGCTTGGGGCCTTATAAGTGTCCATGCTTAGCCTACAAATTGAGAGTCTATTTGGGCCAGTATCCTGGGGTATTCATTAAATGCCTAAACAATGCCTATGGGGCTAATGTTAAGACAATTGCATGTGTAAGTATTTGAGTTTGGCTGTATCCCAAAGACCTCATAATAACTTTATTTCTCCATAGGTATTTTCTCAAGAGGCTTTTCTGTGAAAGGGCCCACTAGGCAAGCTAGTTTTGAGAATTTTAAAGCTACTATGTCTGTGATGACTCATCAGTATTTCCAACAATGCTAAGTCCCTCCCACAAATGCATTTGTTCCTGTCCCTTTGTTCGATGAGGGCTTTCCAATATTACGGGATCTTTCAAGGGGAAGCCTTCTCCATGGGATGCATCCCCAAGGGCTGGTGTGCAGGATGACAAGGGTCATGAGGTAAACACACCACTTGGAAGATCATTCATTTCTTGGTAGGTAGATGTTTGTTTATTAAGAGTCAATTCTAGGGTAAGTAATGCCATTCATAATGATATCCCCATTTAAAAAAAAAAAAAAACTGACTTCTTTAAAGTAAAATCTCTTGGGGACACCTAAATCAGGTTAAAGTCCCATTTGTGTCTTTTATGAAACTTTCTGCCCTGGACTCCAGGCCACATCCCTTCCTCCTACCTCAGACAATTGTATAAATAAGCCTGGCTATAGACCCCAGGGCCAGTGAGGGCCAATCTGTGGATATATTTACTTATAGAAGCATTCACAACAACACTGATGTCTACCTTTTTATATATGTCTACACATATTAATTTAAAGGTCCACAACATGGCTTCTGTATCACTCTGTTATCAGTTGCTCTGACACAATTATGCATGCTTTTATTTTCATGGAAACAGGACAATTTATAACTCCTTTCTTACTCCTTCTCTCTTTTTATCCACTACCCTACCCATAGCTCCCTGAGCTCAGGCCAAATGTTATTTTTGGTCAGCAAAATCATGCTCATTCTGTCTTTCCCCACTAGCCTCCCCAAATGGTGTCCTTCTCTGAGTCACCTGTAGAGAGCTCATAGTTCCCTTTTCCTTTATTGGGTCTGGTTCCTCTCATACTCCCCAAATACTCAGTCCCCCCTTTCACTGCTCTTATCTTTGGGCAAAAGATGCAAATTAATGCCATGTCGTGGCCACAGGGTCATGTTGGGTCTAGGCATCCCTGTTAGTCCTGATGATGATAAGGATGGAGGTAAAAACCCAAACTACTTTCAGATGCTTTTAGCTCTTGGTAGGTATTTTATTTAGAGGATCTCTGTGAAAGTGAAAGTCAGGTAGGAGAGTTTGAAAATTGGGGTTATTTTATTCATGGAAATATTAAAACATTAGAGTCATTTTGGTGACTTGGACAGCCAGGTAAGTGGCTTTGAATTGTTTTATTTTTGAGTTTCCAGGGCTAGAGATTGAACCTTGGACCTTGTATTTGGGAAGCTTGTGCTCAAACCCTGAGCCACATTGGCTCCCCTGTGTTGGTTTTATCATATGTTTGTTTGTTGTTGTTTGTTTATTGTTCCTTTAGGAGGCAACAGGTACCAAACCCAGAACCTCCTATGTGGGAAAACTCTCAACCCTGATTTTTCCAAAAGTGGATAGAGGCTATTTCCCTGTGCAGTTGTTCCTTTCACCTACTCCTGCATTCACAGTCCTAAAGTAGTGTAGCCTCCCTTCAACAGGTGCAGGCCTCACCCAACCTGCTGATGATCCTTCTGTCAAAAGTTAATCTGTCCTCAGTTCTGTCCATAGGAAATCTGTGGCTCTTAGGGAGCACAAGGCTGGGTCACTTGACATTCATCCTTTCAGAATGAGGGTATATTTCTCTCTGGAAGGCTCTCTGGTGACAATCTGTAGTATCTTACCATCCTTGGTCTTTCCCATGGTGGGAAGCCCTTGCTGAGAAGGGTGAAGCTAGAGGCTGTCTGGAAAGGGCACTGCTGCCCAGGGACCTCAGGAACACATCACTGTCCCATCCACTAGGCTTTGTGAGTTGGACACAGAGTGGCTTGTCCTACCTGGAGAAGACCCAGTGTCAGGAGAGGTTCAAGTGGCATGTCTACACTCATTCAGGTCCTTACCTTCCATGTCCCTGGTCTGCGGTTTTGACTCCATCTCCATCACCTGAGTTGAGCTACCTCCCTCCACAGGCTTTCCCAACACCACAACCAGCACCACAATGCACACATGTGCATGGATGCACAGGAGTGGATTCTCATGGCTCCACACATGTATATCAGGCAAGTTCTTGCATGCCTACAAAATGGTGTCCCTGAAGGCACACATGCCCCCACATACAGTCATGACCCTGAAACACGGGACCAAACCAATGATGACTTTATTTCTCCATCCTCCATCTGGCCATGTCTTTGTCATCTGCAGAAACAATTTTCAAGAATGCACAGGATGAAATGCATCATACCCCTCTTTCCTTCAAATTCACATTTCCAGCAACCTTCAGGACAAAATCTTTAATGACTGCAACTTGGAACAGAAACCCTTCCATCCTTTTCTCCTTGTAGTGCCACCCAGTAGTTGGTGGCTACATTTTGTGTTGGGCTTCATAGTCTCTACAATCAGCACAAGCCCCAGCAAACTCCCCAGTTGATTGTAGATGTAAGCAGACATCTATGCAGTCAACTCACTGATGATTAAAGTCCATGAAATGCCCTTGTATTACAATTAGTACTTTACTTGCTTGACCAAACAACTAGACATTAACTGGATGAGTTGACATATTAGCCTAACCATTACAGTTCTAATTCCCTGTTACTGGTTATATGGTCAAAGTTCATACTTATCACTACCTTCTTCCACTATCCATTGCATGTTCCCTTCACCTGCAGAAAGCACTTCAACAGGCCATAGGTTTTTGCCTGGCAGTGTGACCCAAACTATCATTTCTGAAGATTCTGGGCCATTATTAATCTTTCCTGGATTGGTTTTTTGCAATTTTCCATTGACTTTAATCACAAGGCATGGTAGTACTAAGAAACACCTTAGGGGATCTCCTGTATTCCAGGCAAACTTTTCTTACCTCCATTGTGTATGATCAATCCCCCCAACCAGTAGAGCAAATCACTTCCTTACCTGTAGATTGAGAGGCATGAGGACCCCAAAGTGGCCAGTTGGTAGTCTTAACTTCATGATCAGTGGAATCATTGTTATGTTCCCTGGTATAAGCTCTTCTCCTTTTGGACCTAAGACCTGTAGACTAGCATACCTTAAGGATGAAGTGACAAGAGGAAAAAAATTTCCTAGTGGATCACTAGGTTAAAGAGTGAATGGTGCCACTCCTATTTCCACTTCTCAATTTCCAGACATGTGAATCCTGGTTATGGGAGAAATAGCACCATAGTCAGAACGCTGATTTAGAGCATGCACAGCATCCTGGAGAACATTGCCCAACCCCTGCAGGATACAGTCACCTAGTTGGCACAATAATTGAGCCTTCAAAAGACCATTTGAGTGTTCTATCAATCCAGCTGCTTCAGGATGAGGGAAACATGGTAATACCAGTGAATTCTGTGGGCATGTGCCAATTCCTGTGCATCATTTGTTGTGAAGTGGGTCCCTTGATCAGAAGCAATTGTGTGTGGAATACCAAAGTGGTGGATAAGACATTTGGTAAGTCCACAGATGGTAATTTTGGAAGAAGCTTTGTATCCAGGGAAGAGAAACCCTTATCTGGAGAATATGACAATTCCAGTTAGAACAAATTTCTACCCCTTCCATGATATAAGTGGGCCAATGTAATCAACCTGCCACCAGGTAGCAGGCTGATCACCTTGGGGAATAGTGCCATATCGAGGACTGAATAAGGGTCTCTGTTGTTGGCAGATTGATTAATCAGCAGTGACTTTAGCCAAGTCAGCCTTGGTGAAGAGAATTCCATGCTGCTCATCACACAT
>JAQZBX010032336.1:0-25903 GCA_029593785.1 Cabassous unicinctus | reverse complement strand
GAATGACCCTGAGTTTACAGCCAGCAGGAAAAATGCCCGCAGTCCTACAACCATAAGGAACTGAATTCTGCCAACAACCTGAATGAGCAGGAGGACGACTTTCCCATAGAGCCTCCAAAAGAAACACAGCCGGCCGACACCTTGATTTCAGTCCAGTGAGACCCGTACGAGGCTTATGGCCAACACAACTGTAAAACAATACATTGGTGTTATTTTAAGCCAACAATTCCAGGGTGGTCTTGGGTTGAAGACTATTAAAGAAAAATGCCAAGAGGAGGAAGGGAAGGGAAAATTAATCTGAAAAAAGCTCCAAGCTGTTTCCTATGATGCCACCCAGGGCACTCAAAAGAAACTCTTGTTTTGACACTTCTTACTTCCTTTACCATACCCCAGAGGAATAAATGGGAAGCATCTGGGAGAGCAAGATAAAAGCTTCACAGTCAGTTGGTAGAGGCTGTCCAGAGCACCGAGTTGAGAACGATTCCCAGGCTTTGTGGAGGTTAGAAGCCAAGTCCTGATGGTCAGTGTCTGCCTGGGACGGGGGCGGGGGGGGGAAGGGGGTGAGGAGTGCCAGATATTCGTCATCACTGGTTGAAACTTTCTCTCTCTCCTCTTCCCTCCATTTCATTTCCCTGGTAATATGTAATGGGTCATCGGCAATTCACATGCCCCATCAGTCATTCAGAGTCCAAATCAACAAAATAAGGAAGCTGGCAATTTAAAGTACACTTTTCGGTCACTGAATCTGGCTTGCTATTGTTTAACATGCCAGGTGATTATATTCTAACTGGTTTTACCCCCTCCCTGGCTAACTAACTCCTAGCCTTTACTCCTGGATATACTCCATTCTCTCTTGAGGTTCACCCTCTAGTTCCCTACTGAGTTGAAAGGGAGCTAGGGTCCCTACTGATCCATTAATCCAGAGACTGTCAAATCCTCACATAACTTCCCTCGGGTCACTCTGAAAGTAGATGACAATGCCAAGATCTAAACCCAGACTCCCCCAATTCCAGTGATGTTCATAATAGCATAGACTCTAGAGACAGACTGCCTGGGTTCAAATTGCACTTTGCCACCTTCTTCCTAGTGAGCATGAGTGAGTTACTTACTCTCTTTGGACCTCAGTTTCCTCGTCTATAAAATGGAGTAATGATGGTACCTACTTCATAGGATTGAGGTAAAGACTAAATGAGTTAACACACGTAAAAGAGTGCCCTCAATAAATGTCAAGTATGATTATTACTACATTATTCAGCTTACCTGGCATATCAGAGCTGGGGCTGCCGGGGGTGCCAGTGCCAACATTTATTCCTATAAACTGAACAAACTGAATGCATGTGTATTTCTTTGATACCAATGCCAACAGTGGCAATGTAAGACCAGCCAAGATCAAGAACCACTTTCCTTGGAGATATTACCTTTTTGTTTGTATGTTTTCATCCACAGAGAAGAAACTAAAGCAAGTCTTTTTTTTTAAAAAAAAAAAAAAAGGATCACATTGTGGCTAGGAAAGCATCTGAGGCTGTGATGCCTCTTGATCCCTTTGGTTTCTCACCCCTGGGGCCCAATATCTGACCCAACCACAGGCCCCCAGAGTCTCTAGTTTGTTTTGTGTCCAAACACCTCACCACAGCTCAGTGACTCACAGACTGTGCCAGGGAGGGGGAAATCCCCAGACCTTTTATGCATTGGAGCCCCCTGTTCTGAGGCCCATCAGTGTTTGGGAGATGTGATGGATTGTGATTCATAACCTTGAGACAGATGGAGACAGAGGGCCGCTGCTAGAGCAGAGGAGCACTTCTCTTTGGCTTTTTTGGTTGTCACTGCAGAAGCACACAGTGTTCTCAAGCCCAGCAGGGCTGTCTTGTGTGTGCTCAGGGTCATGCTGAGTGACCTGCATAATCCAAAGAGCACAAGATCCACAACCACAGACAGCCATCTGTTCCAACCTCACTTCCTCATTTTACAGATTGGGAAGGAGAGGTCCAGAAGGGGAAATGCCTCAGTAAAGGCAACTCAAAGGGTCTCCTGACTCCCAGAGAACAGTCCCTTCTGAGTTTTACCAGCTGCAGTGGTACCACTGCTCATAGCACATTCGGAGCTGATGGTCAAGAAATCTTTGATACTTGACTGACCCAGCAGCTTTCACCACTACAGCCTGGAGCTTTGAGGAGTTTAGTATTCACTGTCTACAGACAGATGGGAGAATTGTTAGCCCCAAGGTGCCACAAGCCTAGTGCTGTTCAGGAAGAAACAAGTGGGGCTGACCTGAAAAGAGCCCAGGCTGGCCACGGTCAACAAAAATAACAACTCATAACATGTACACAGGCTTTCACGGTTTTCATCTTTCATTCTTTCACACAGGAGACATGTATTGAGCACCTACTATTTGCCAGGCCCTGTGCCACATCCAGAGGATACCTCAGGGATCAGAACAGAAAAAGTTCCTCCCCTAAAGAAATTTACACGTTTGTGGAAGGGGGATAGGGGTGCAAGAAAACCTGCAACTGCAACAATGAAAAGGGCCAGATGACCCAGAGGAGGAGGGAGCTTGTAAAGGCTTTTCTCCGAGAAACTTATCATCATCTCGTCCTCCTCAGCGTTCTGTACTCCAACGTTATTTTCCCCATTGCACAGATGGGGAAGCAAGGGTCGGAGATAGGTTGGTCAGTGGCAGAGCCAGGGCTAAAACCCACCACCACCCTGACTCCAAACCCCCGGCACTACCACGCAGGGCTGTGAGAAAAGCAGGACAGATAATCCGTAGTATTGGGGTGGCACAAAGACCCGAACTTCAGCGCAGAGCCCAAGTCCGGCGCTCAAGCCCAGAAGCCGAGCCCTGACACCGGGCCTGCGGAGTAAAGAGGCTGTAGAGCCTCCTCGAGGAGGGGGTGCGCTTCCCAAGAAGGCAGGAGCGGGGAAGCCGGGAGAGAACCCCATCTACGAACCGGACTGGGGCTCAGCCACCCAAGCTCGGCCTCCCCAGAGGCCCAAGATCGCGTGCGCAGGGTGACTGGAACTTAGGTACTTAGGAACAAAAGGGAAAAGAGAATGGGAGGAGAAAAATGCAAAAGTGAGGAAGGGGTAGAAATGAGGGAGGAGAGGGGATGAAAAGGGAAAGACGGAAGGCACCGGGGGTGGGAGGCTGCACGAGGTTTGGTCACGAGTCTGAAACAGGTCGGCTCAGTCCGAACCCCACACTTACACCCTACGCCCCACTCACCCCGGATCCACAGAACTGCCTTTAAAGCCCGCGGCTCTCGCCACAGCTGAATCGCGGCGGGTCTGCGTAAAGTAACTGGGACAGGGACAGCTTGAGCGCGCTTCTCCGGGTTCCCCGGGACCGCACAGTATCCGGCAGCCGGAAATGGTCTACAGACCTGGAATCTCAACCTCAGCGAACGCCCCGAACATGTCCTGGCTCTGCCAAGTCCCGGGGAGGCGGGAGCGCGCAGGAGAGACCCGGACGCGCGGCTCCGGACTGGGCGCGCTCAACTCGAACGGCTCAGGAATGCGCAACAGCTCGGGGCCGCCCTCGCAAAGTCCGGGCCCCCAACCCCAGCCACGCCTGCTCAGCTCCTCCTCCAGACTTCCTTGGGGGCTGTGAGTCAAAAAAGAGCCAGCAAAGAAAAGAAGAAACCGTGGGGTCCAGGGTTCCCATCTCACCCTTGCCACAAACTCGCCGTGTGACCTTGGGCAAGTCACTTCGTCTTTTGGGGACCTCCACTCTCTTTATTGTAAACCGATAGGGTTGGCCTAAAATGTCCCCTCCAAGACCCTTTCCAGCTGTGCCCTATACATGGAACGCTCTAGCAATGGATTTGGATGGAGGAGCCAGGGATTCCATCCCTGCTTTCCAGTGTGCTAAGAGTCTAAACAAAGGCTTCACCTCTCTCTTTTATTCTCTGTGTCGTGAGGATAATGACGCCTGTCTCCAAGCCCTGTTGTGAGGATTGACTTAGAGGACCAACGTGAAGTCACTGTAGGTGCCTCAGCATCCTGCCTATTTTGTGTATGACAGCAATGAAATGGCCCAATCCAAGGTGACCAACGGCCCGTTAGAGTTCTGCTTCTTAGAGGCTTCCCACACCCTGTTTGTGGCCTGGCTCCCAGGCAGGGTCATGTAAACTCTGTCTTCTCCTGTCCCCACTCCATCTGTGGGGTGATCTGACTCCTTTTTTCCTTGACTTGACTATCAGTGGGACTTGATGTGGAAACCACATGTGTGTCAGTTTCTTCCTTGGCCCAATGGATATGGTAAGATCATGCTGCCTTACCCAGACCTAAATTTGCAGTGGTGTCATATATTTGAACTTACCCCCAGCTGTTTCCTGATTCATGGATGAGGTCAGCAGAAATGACTCCTAAGTCATCATTACTGGATGCCAGTTCTTTTTTTTTTTTTTTTTAAGGGATGACAAGACCAAAGGGACTGACATGAGAAGTGACTTGATAAAAATTCTGGGCATTGTCACCCAACAACATGTTTTAATCAAAGAGAAGCATTGGATCCTAAAAACAAGTACCGCACAATTCTGAATAATTTAATATAAAACTCTCATTTAAAAAAGAAGGTAAATGAAGACCATCTCAATTTAGTACAGAATGTTTCCTGGTTAGTGGAAAGGAATGGAGATTTCTTTGGCTGGACAGCTGGTAACTCCGTATGCCCTGGCCGTCTGAGATAATGTGGAGGCCCAGTACTGGAGCCATCATTAGCCACGTGTAGTCTGCCTTTCCTGTTTAACGGTACATCAGTCGCTCTTTAATATTGCTTTGCCCTGAGGCTCAAAAAGCAAACTAAAAAAGAAGTTTGAATACTCTATGGGAACATGTAAGGCATCAAATCTGATGCCACAGCTGTGCTGATTTTGCCAAGACGGCATTGGAAGAGAAGAGTAATGGATATTGTCTTAGTGTGGTTAGGAGGAAACAAATAGCCTATTTGTCTGGGAGTAAACAGCCTATTTCAGCAACAGGCTTTTGATACAGCTACAACCAGGTAACAGCTCCCGTTTCTCTTCCTTGGTCCTCAATTACAAGTACTCTAAAGGCAACACCATCAGGAACTCAAAGAAACAAGTAATAATAACGAGGAGACCCTCTGATAATGGGGGGAATCTGTATAGAGGAAGCTATAGACTAATGACAGTAGTCATATTTTCTAAAGGGCCCCCACTAAGATGCATTCCATATCAGGTATCTTCTCTATGAATCACATCTACATAAGCCATTTTTCCTTTTCCTTTTTCACTTATTCAAGTGTATTTATTTAGTTGTGGGGATAATTCACAAGGATTCACAAGGATGATTGAATTATAAATCAGGAAATTGGGATTCTGAGTCTGTCACTCAGTAGCTAAACAATCACTAAAGCCTCCATTTCCTCACTTGTAAAATAATAAAATGAGAACTATTTTTCCTGTCTGGTATAATTATATGAATAAAGAGCTCATCTATTTATTCCTTCTTTTATTCATTCAGTAGAATGTTCATTGAATGTCTACTACATGTTCTTGACACTGGGAATATGGCAACAAAGAAGACAAATTCTCTTTCCCCAATGTGCTTACATCTACTGGGAAAACAATCACAATAGTCCAGTAAGTAAACAAATAAAAAAGCCAGATGACATTAGTTTTGATAATTATGAAGAACAGAAAACAAAATAGGGGAGCGAATGTAGCTCAAGTGCTTGAGCGCCTGCTTCCCATATACGAAGTCCTGGGTTTGATCTCCGGTACCTCCTACAAACAAACAAACAAACAAACTAGCAAACAAACGAAAAAATCAACTTGGGGGAACCGGTGTAGCTCAGTGGTTGAGCACCGACTTCCCATATACAAGGTTCTGGGTTCAATCCCCACCCTGGTACTTCAAAAAAAATTTTTAATTAAAAAAAAGTACTGTGAGAGAGTTGATGGGGGGGTGTTTTATCATGGAAAGCCTAGTTAATCTGAACTTCCTAAAATTTTTGTGTCATTGATTGAATTACTTTGTAATTTATCAGCCTTACCATAATTGTCAGTCTTTAATTAATTTTAAGAAATTAAGCTAAGATTAAATGAAGTAAATTGGTGAATAATCTTTAGGTACCTGGGAAATTTCTAAATAAGGTAGAATACAAAAACATTGGTCACAAAGCATAGTACACACACACACACACACACACACACACCATTCCTCTTATTTTTATGTTTGAGAGTGGCTAAATCCTTGTGTCATGTTAATGTATATGTTCAGTTGTGCCACATTAAGAAATGTTAAAGGGTTGTGCATGGTCGTAGGAAGGCTTATAATATTTGCTTCTGATTTTTGCTGATTTGTTAATTGCTCTTAGATTTCAAACCATAATCAGGTGCCTACCCATAGTTTCCTGTGTCTATGAAGAAATAGAAGGTAGTTACATTAGTTAAAAGTTGTGAATGATTGCATTACTGTAAACCCAAATGTATTGTGTAACATATTGTATGATTCCATTTATATAAAATGTAAATATAAATCAATTTATAAAGATGAAAAAAAAGTTGTAATCTATGTGGGCCTCTGAGACTATATTAGAATTGAAGTGGTAAAGAAATATGAATGTACATACAAGAAAATGGGTATGGTTTTGTTGATCCGGGGGAAAAGACAAATTTTGTCTTAAAGTAAAATATGTCTGATTATGCCAGAATGTGAAAGAAGTTTGGAAAAGGCAAAATTTGAGCAGGTTAATAGCAGCTTAAGGGGAAAAAAATATTTTCCTTGATTTATGATACCATGGGTTTGGAAAGAAGCAATAAAATATGTTAAAATTTTGACAAAATTGGCTCTATTTTAATGATTTTACTCATTAGGTTTTTTTCGAAAGCTTGTGAATCCTTTATTGCCAAGTGTTATATTAATGCAAGAATAAAATTTGGTTTTCTTTTTCTCTATGTTAAAATGACAAATGGTCTTAGAGTATACAGTTTGTTCTTAACAAGAAATAGTAAAAGTTATTTTTAACTTCTGTGTAATATGTCCAAATAGCAGATATTATATATATCTCACTGGAATAATTTTTTGTACTTTTTGCTAAAATTGTCATGTCCTTAATTATTTAAAAACAAAACAGAAAAACAGCAAAAGTTCCTCATTTCTAAAAGAGCTAAAATATCTTATAATTATGTTTCCCTTGGTTATGTCTAATAATATTGTATTGTCATGCTGGTTAATAGGTAGCTAAGCTACAACCATTCATTGTTCCCAAGCTTCTGTCTTAAGCTAGTGTTGATTCTTTGAAAATTCTTTTTCATGTTGCCTTCTGAGATCAGTTCCCGATTTTGAAAAACTAAAGTATACAGGTGTATTCACACATCAGATCATCTTTGGTGCTTCCTAGGTGGCTAAAATACCAAAGGCTTGATGATGAATCCTAGAATAATTAGGTATGTGTGGTATGCGCCATATTTCTTAATTGGCTAAAACTTATAAAAATTGCACTATTTACTAAGCCCACAAAATGGGACAAGTTGTCCAATTAAAAAAAAAAAGTTTTATCTTCCCTATGTTAATTTTAAAGGTAGATTTGTCAATGCCCCATGTCCACAATATATTTGTACTCTGAGGAAACACTGACCAAATCCCAACAAAGGATTTTACCCTCCTTCATTCCAATATGGTTGGCTACTATAATAACTTAACAGAGCGTTCAGTCTTGTTAACAACAGGACGTTTCTGCTTTCTTCCATGCTTACCTGACAGCCTCTACTCTTAGCTTCAGAGTCTTCAACAAAGGACAGTCCTAGCACCTTGGTGGAAGAGACGGTACCAGGTACTCTTAACTGGAATAGATTTAAGGGCCAGGCTTCTCAGGGTAAGCTGACATTGAAATAGACATCTATAGACTGAACTATGGGACTGAATCAGGACTCTTTATAGTCTGGAAGCAAATGACTTCATGGAAGCAGACTGCTCATCAATCCAAGATTTGTGAGCCAAAAATAAATCACATGAGCCTAACAAAGTGATAAGGGAAGTATAATTGTGGTTATTTATTTTGCAATATTGTTGGATTGCTTTTAACATTCTGTTTTCTAATGAACATATGAGGAAGCTCTTTTTTCTTTTGTTTTTTTAATTTTTTGCTTTCTTCATGATTTATCACTAATTCTCAATTTAGCAATCTATGCTTATGCAAACTGAAATGGAATACTTTTTTTTAGAGAAGTTGTAATTTTACAGAAAAATCATGCAGAAAATACTGAGTTCCCATATACCCCCCCATGCCCATTATTAACACTTTGCATTAGTGTGGCACCTTTATTACAATTGATGAAAGAATATTATTATAATTGCACTGTTAACTATAGCCCATAATTTACATTAGGGTACAACACTGTGTTGTACAGGCGTATAGGTTTTTTAAAAAAATTTTTTTCTAGTAACATATATACAACTTAAAATTTCCCCTTTTAACTACATTCAAATATATAATTCAGTAGTGTTAATTACATTCACAGTATTGTGCTACCATCACTACCGTCTCTTACCACAACTTTTCCATCACCCCAAAGAGAAATTCTGTACCAATTAAGCATTAACTCCCCATTCGCTACCTCTACCCTGGCCCCTGGCAACCTGGATTCTAGTTTCTGAATCTAAGAATTGTCTTTTTCTAATTATGAAATAGAATTCTTTTTGAATGATAGCTTGTTTCCACTGACCCCTCAGAATTCAAGATTCAATACTTTTACCAAGCCCGTGGCAATGTAATTATTTGCATAGATTCGAGAATCTGCCCTCCTCCTTACCAGTATGTAATTGGACAAAGCTATTGCCAACCAAAACCATCCCAAGAGTCTTATATTCGTGAATAAATTTCATGTAATCAGGTAAAGAGCAATAGTTGTATTTTCTATGTGGAGCCAATGCCTACAAAGCCTTCCCAGGATACTGGTCTGGTGCCTGCTGGACCCAGCCTTATGGTAGGAAGTAAGGACGTTCCTTTCTGGTGGGTCAGGAACCTGCACAAGTGTCAAGGGTCTTGAGAGAAGAGGAAGTCACCCCCCTTTATAGACATTGCAGTGAAACTTGGTAGAGATTAATTTCTTGGCTTTGGTTTTCTGGTCTTGGAATAGATGAGCAAATAAGAACAAAATTAAATATATATCTTTGGAATGATTGAGGTTATGAAAACTCAGTCATAGTTTCTTGAGAAATCTCCAAACAGAAGTTAATTCTCTGGCTATAATAGCTGTTCAGCATTGTATGGTTCTAGATTTGCTGACCATACAAATAGGAAGCCTCCATGTTAATGAATCAGGCCAATAACCCCAAAATATAGCAAGACCTGCCATTTTGTGATCATAAAAATTTTTTGAAGTTTATTGTCATAGAGGTGGACTGTTAAGAAAAATTATTCAAAGCTTGGAAGTAAATTGAAAGATGACTGGGTGTCCTTTCAATGTCATAGCATCACCTAACAAGACTTCCTAAGGGGAACATCTTTGTTTGACTCACTATTTACTATTAAATAGCAAATGTCCAGAGATTTTACAATTCCTAAAAGTTAAATGCTAACTTGTAGAAAACTGATAAGGTGCAAATGTTTTTTGTTTTGTTTTGCTTTATCCAGTAGAGATGCAATTGATTTCCATAGAAAAATAACCCCATGATTACGTTTTTATTGCCCTGTCGGACATTAGCCAGTTTTGCATCTGACTTATTAATCTCATTTCAGCATCCTTTGTCATCTTACTGGCTCCCTCATTAAACATCTAAATAGAACTTTGATATATTCTCATTTTGTGTATGTGTATGAATTATATATATATATTTTAACATTGTAAAGATTATACTTTGACAAACTATTTGAAAGAGAACCCATCATTGAAAACAAATACTGAACTTCTTTAACTTAATACCATTCTACCTAAATGCTAAGAACTCCCAAGCAAAAGTAGGAGCATAGTGGTTCAGAATTTTTAAAACTTGAGTTTGAAACCTGAATCTGGCACCTACTGTGTGACCTTGGGCAAAATATTTAATGTCTAGGAGCTTCAATTTTCCCTTCTGCAAAATGGGAATACTAATGCCTCCCTCAAGAGGTTTTGGTGAGGATAAACAGGATCAAGTGAAACTGTGAATGTGGAAGAGCTTGTGATCTAAGTGTTACTTATTTGTATATGTGGCATATATGAATTACATATTCATAGCTAGGCTTTTCCTTAGGCCCTGAAGTAGATCCTACTATGTACAATTTTTCCCTTCCTGAATTTCCACTAAATGGAGACATAGCATGTCCACAATTAAAGGGAAAAATTAAAGATAATCTAATCCAAAACTCCTCCTTCAACAAATGGGGAAACTGAGGCTCAGGGAGGGTGAGTGACTTGCGGGCTACCAGCTAGTAATTGTCAGAGCCAAAATATGAACCCAGGACTATCTGGGTCCAGAGCCTAAATGCTATACCACTCTCAATTTGGGGCAGGATCTAATCTTAACAAGGCCTTAAATTCCAAACTCTGATATAATATTTCCTTTCTCTATCTCTAGCACCTAAATGCAGAGCAAGTGTTGAATGAATGGATGATAGGCGGATGCTAAGAGCATGATGAGAGATCCACCCAAACTTCTCTTTCCAGTTATGAGGTTGTGCCTAGAGGCAAAGTAAGCTTGGAAACTTGTGTTCCTTTCTGGACCCCACAGTCTGAAGGAAACCTTAACTAGATAGTGGTGTCTAGAACATAAAATGCCTCCAAACTATCTCCCCAACAACCAGAATTGCAAGAAATGGGATGTATGGTCTGGAGAATGAAAGACCCAAGGAGGTGTGGAGACTCTTGAGGAAACCTCTAAGGCATGTCCTAGGGCAGAGGGAGTGGACTTGAGGACAGACCTAGAACTAAAGAGAGTCAGTTGAGAGGAGGCAGATCTCAGCTCGCTGTAAGAAATAACTTTTTTTTTTCTTTTTTCTTTTTTTCAGGTACCAGGGGCTGGGACTTGAACCTGGGACCTCATATGTGGGAAACCAGCACTCAACCACTGAGCTACATCGGCTTCCCTGAGTTGGTTTTTTTTTTGTTTTGCTTGTTGTTTGTTTTGTTGTTTTTTTCAGGAGGCACCAGGAACTGAACCCATGACCTTCCATGTAGGAGGAGCGCACTCAACCTCTTGAGCCACATCCACTCCCAGAAAAAAACTTTTAAAGAGAGCTACCTGAAAATAGAATGGAATGGGCTTTCTTAGGGTGTCATGCGCTCCCTAACATCACAGGTACAATCAGAAAGGTGTTGCAGAGGGATGCCACTGGCCTGTGGAGGGCTGGAGGGCCAGAGGGAAGTGGGCGCACCATTGGCACAATGTAAAGTCACTGAGCTGAGAACTGAGGACCATGACTTCTTGTTCTGGCTCTACCACTAGTTTGCCTTGTGGCCTTGGCTGACTCCCTTCCCTTCTCAAACAATTTAGCCCCAGAAGTGAAAAGAGGGGAGTTGAATTAGATTTTCTCTGCAGTCATTTGTACCTCCAAAATCCTTTCAAAGCTAAAGCTCAGGATTTTAAGATTAACATGGTTTTGAGTTGAGCTTCTTGTCCCACTGATGCATGTGCCTGGGCTCAGACACCAGCTCCCTCCTTACAGGCCCCTAAACAGCTCAGTTCTTTCCAAGAAGTCAGCCACTGGACACCAGGCCTCCTGAGATTACTGCTCCCCCCACCCTCCCATTTCCCCCTGGAAAAATTCCCAAGGTTCTTTTTGCTGTACAGATTCCTGGGCAAAATGCCCTTTTACTCTTTAGAGAAGGCCCGCCTGCCTGCTGGCTCTCAAAAGCCAGCTGCTTTTAGTCTGAAAACTAGGTGCAGGAATTTTTATTTGAATTAAAACTTTTTAAAAATTATAGATGAAAGACCTCATGGAACAAATGACTAGATAAGACAGTAAAGTGATGGAATTTTCCAAATGTGGAATATGAGATCAAACAAGTTGCTGAGGAGACAGGGAAGAAAGAAAAGGAAATTGAAAGGTTTCATTTTATAGCTTTGAAGTGGAGTGATAGTCACATGGTTTCATTAGTGGGGTTATAATCATTTGAATCAATTTTCATGGCTTAATGCCAAAGTGTTCAATTATTACACAGTCATGTAGCTGAGAGAAAATAGAATGTCTATTACTGGCAGATATCTCAGTTCAGTCAGTCTAACTGTTGAAGTAAACTACAGTCTTAAGAAAAAGTATACAATAGAAACCTCTGCCTTTATTATGTTTTCAAAAAGATTATTTTCTTAAAAAGCACTTCTTGAGCACTTACTGTTTAGCAAGAACTTTGCATGTGTTGTACCACTTAGCCCTCAAAATTCTATGGTGAAGGGAAGCGGGTGTGGCTCAATCGATAGAGCTCCCGTTTACCATATGGGAGGCCCCGGGACTTGTGAGGGCAGGCCGGCCCGCGCGGCATGGTGGGCTGATGCAGCAAGACCTCACAGCAAGGGTGAGATAAGCAGACACAGATAAAACACACAGCAAACACAAGCAGCAAGGGGGGGATAAATAAATAAATAAATAAATCTTAAAAAAAAAATTCTATGGTGAAAATGTTATGAACTCCCATTTTATGAGAAAACAGAGGCCCATAGAGGATAACTAGCTTGTCCAAAATTACTTGGCCAGTAAATGGCAGAACTGATTCTAAATGCCTTGCACCTAACTGACTCTTACTGAGTTAGTTCCTCGCTGTGCCTCTGTTTTCTGCTCTTAAAAAAGGGTAATTCTTTTCCCAGCTAAGGCACAGACAATCAGATAAATGACTATGAGAAAGGATAAAGCACAGTAATTGTGAGAATATGAGAATCAAAAGGAAAAGTTATTGTCTTGAAACCTATACAGTGCTATTAAATTTAAGAGAATATGAATGACTTTTACTCATTTATTTTTAAATAGTTATTTAAATTCCATTTGCCCCTCTAGAGCCACCCTCCTCACCCTTCTCCATCCTGCTTTGTGCATGGGGAGGTGCATCTGTCTGTACCACCTCAGAGGATCCTGTAATGGGCAACTGTCAATGCTCTGCTCAAATCCTTGGCCCGGAACCTCTTCAGTGTGCTACGCACTTGCAGCTGCCAGTACCTGTATCTTTGTGTCTGAGCACTTTTTCCAGAACTTTACAGAAGGCCAGTCTGTCAGCCTAACCATCCAGATGTACCTGGGAATGAATCCTCCCTGGTCCCCCCGGAACAGCACTCAGCTAAAGAGGTTTGTCCCAGCTTTGGTCAGGGGTCCTCTCCACATAGTTCTCTCTGTCTCCAAGTTCCAAGAACTGCCCCATTCCTCCCCTTCAGGCCTCAGGCCGTGAACACCACCCCACCATTACTCCTTCTGGGGTACTCCAGTATTCCTTGTCATTACCCTCCAGCCCATCCACACTTTTGCAAATAGTCCCGTTATTAAGCTTTTCTCAAATTACCCATTTTAGCCCACCCTATGTTTCCTTTTGGGACCATGACTGATTCAGCAAGTTTGGTGACTTCTGGCTTTGGCCTCAGAGAAGATAGTTGGTGATGAGGATACATGGGCAGGGCACAAGGCAATGACAAGGATGGTGGAGGGGGCAGGAATGGAAAGTGAAGTATACAGTGCAGCAGAGGTTAATTGCTATGGTGGTGGCAAGGGAAGGTGGTTGTATTACACTATCGCTGCATAACAAAGCACCCCAACATTTAGCAGCTTAAAACAACAAACATGAATTACCTCACAGTTACTGAGGTTCAGGAAGCCCTACCTGAGGGGAAGGAACAGCTTAGCTGGGTGGTTCCGGCTCAGGGTCTCTGAGGAGGCTGCAGTCAGGCTGCGAGCTGGAGCCACAGTCATCTCAATACCTGACTGGAGCTGGAGAATCCGTTTCCAAGCTCACACATTGGTTGCCGTCAGGCTGCTGTCCTCAAATGGCTGTTGGTTGGAAGCTTCAGTTTCCTGCCACATAAGTCTCTCCACAGGGCTGCTCACAACGAGGCAGCTTGCTTCCCCCACAGCAGGTGATCCGAGAGAGTGTGTGAGCCAGCAAGAGAGCACCCAACATAGGAGCCACAGTCTCCTATAATCTAAACTCAGAAATATCGGGCGGTCACTTCTGTTCTACGCTTGGTCACACAGACCAACCCCGGTACGATGTCGGAGGGGAGTATTGCCATGGATTGAATTTGGACACTCAGAAGATATGTCTATTTGGAACCTGTGAATGTGACCTTATCTGGAAAAAGAGTCTACACATATAATTAAGGATCTGGAGAGAAGATCATCCTTGATTAGAGTGGGCCCTAATACAATGACAAGTTTCCTTATTAGACAAGAAAAGGGGAGAAGACACAGAGGATAGAGTGACATGAAGACTCAGGCAGAAATTGAGGTGATGTGACTCCAAGCCAAGGAATGCCAAGGACTGCTGGCAGCCACCAGAAGCTAGGAGAGGCTCACGGAGCAGATTCCCCCTCAGAGCCTCCAAAAGGACACAACCCTGATGGCACCCTGATAGCTAACCCTGGCCTCCAGGGCTCCAAGACGATAAATTTCTGTTGTTTTAAGTTTGTAGAATTTTGTTTTGGCAGCCATGGGAAACTAATACAGATATGAATACCAGGAGACGGGTACTACTGGGGGCCAACTTGGAGGCTGGCTTCCACAGGTGCTCAAGAGTAACAAAATATCCCACTGAACATCCCTGTGAGGGAAGAAAGATTCTTAAATGAAACATCAGCAGCTCAAAATATAAGAGCTTCCCAGAAATGTATTGTAACAGGCACCCAAGAGGGACAGATGGGAGTGTGGACAAGATTGGAAATCCCAATTGTTCAAACATACCAGAAGAAACCACTGATGAAATAAGCTGGAGATTCAGTGTAACCTTAGACAAATGACTTCCTCTCTCTGGACTTGTTTTCCCACTTGTAAATTAGGGGATTGGACTAAATGCTACGGCCTAATAACAAATACTTACATAGGCCTTGCGGTGTGCCATGCTCTACCTACTCTCCTTTTATTAACTCATTTTCCCCTCCCATCAGGAGGTGAAGCATGTTTGGAAGAACTCTTGGCACAATTCCAAATTGGCTGGGCTTGTCCACACCAGCATGTCCTTCTCAGCCTGAGCTGGAGTGCTGAAGATCTGATTAATATGTTTACAACTGACTGGCTCTTTCTCTGGGCTCTTGTGAAATATGCTTTCCTGTGTGGTAATCACCGGCCTTGGCGATTTGGAACAGAGTAAACTAGAGACTGAACAAGTTAGCTTTATCCCCTTCTTTTAAACAAAAAAAAAATATCTGCTCTTTTCTGTGGTGCTTTTGATTTTGACCCCAGGAAGAAGAAACAGATAGTCTTGGTAGAGGAAGAAACCTCCCAGTGGATTCGAAATGGATTATCCTCTAGCCCAACAAGGGCCTCTCTGTTGCATGGGAGTTCTATGTACATGATGCCCCAGAACTGCATATCGGGAAATTCCATAGGCTCTACCTTTAAAATATATCCAGAATCCCTGGTCCATGGCACCGTCACCTCTTGCATGAATCATGGCAGTCATCTCCTAGCTGGCCCTTGCTTCTACCCCTGCCTCCCTACATTCTACTCTCAAGACAGTGTCCAGAATGACCCTTGTAAATTATAGCCTGGAAAGTCAGATAATGAGTGCTGGTGAGGATGTGGAAAAGTCGGCTGCTGGTGGGAATGTAAAATAGTGCAGCCACTTTGAAGACAGTCTGCCAGTTCCTCAGACAATTGAACATAGAGTTACCATATGACATAGCAATTCATAGGTGTATACCCAAGAGAAATGAAAACATATGCCCACCCAAAAACTTGTACACAAATGTTAATATTATTCACAATAGCCAAAAGGTGGAAACAATCCAAATATCCATAAATGATGAGTGGATAAACAAAATGTGGCTATATTCATAAAATGGAATATTATTCAGCCATAAAAAGGAATGGAGTATAAAAGAAAAACAAACAAAAACATTAAAAATAAAAAGAAAAGAAGTAAAAAATGAAAATAAACAACAAAAAAAACAAAAAATATTTTAAAAAATGAAAAAGATGAAAAAATAAAAAAATTAAAAAAGGAATGGAGTTCTTATACATACTACAACTCAGATGAAGCTGGAAAACATTATGCTAAGTGAAAGAAGCCAGTCACCAAAGTCCACATATTATATGATTTCATTCAAATGAAAGTCCATAATAGAGAACTCTATAGAGACAGAAATAGATTAGGAGTTGCTTAGGGCTGGGGTGAAGGGGAGGGATGAGGGGATAGGGTCGTGATAGCTAAAGGATGCAGGGTTTCTTTTTGAGGTGATAAACACATCTAAAATTGACTGTAGTGATGGTTGCACATATCTGTGAAGATACATGAAAACTACATGAAGTCTCTTAGAGTTGTCTTTATTCGATTCTTGGTCAAGGTTAACAATTGCTAAATGGTTGCAAATCCACGTAAATAATACCTTTACAAAGTTATTTTACATGCATTAAATGATGTTTTACAAATACTAGCACTTTTTTTTTGCTTTTATGTACTTTGTGTTAGAGGGTCAAAATAATCTTTCTGCTTAGCATCTCTTAAACCAAGTATAGCAGGATTATGACATTTACAGTACTTTAATACCTGAATAAACTATGCAGAAGTTTTTAATAAAGTGTAATATATTTTACAAGCTAATAAGACTGAATGGGTAAAAGTTTTAGCATGCATTAGTATACTTGCAAACACTAAAGCATTTTTGTAATCTTTCTTACTAAATATGTGAATGTTTAATGTACCTTCTCTGTTTCTACTCTGTAGTCCAAAGGAATTCATTAATAACATTTTGCCATGTCAAACTGTGAACATATTCCAGAGGTTACACTTATGCATGCCTCAGGCAGATCTCACTGTCACAGTAAGCAAAGCCTTACTGTGCTCCTGAGGGCTCTAGAGACATCTGGACACTATAGGCAAGGCACACCACCCCATGAAATCAGCATCCCATCAGTGGACCTTACCTTGGGATATATGATAAACTATTTCCCCTCTGTAACAGTTAGGCTCATTTATAATTTCCCTACACATGATTCTGCTACCCCTTTTTTTGAACTTATAATTAGCCCTATACCCGTTAAATATATGTCCCAGAGACTTAAAGCTTTGGTCTGTTCACATGCCGGTTGAGCCCTGAATCTCAGCAGAGTTGCAGCCAACACCTACTCAGGACAACTATCAAAATGATAATGGGCACCCCCCCATCCCACAAAGTAAAGAGTATCTACAATTGCAAGCAAAACAGTTCCTTCCATCTGCCCCATAAGATCTAAGCTCCCTCTCAATCTGAAGCAGAGCAGGTTTCACCATCCCAAAATCCTCAAGATTGTGGCATGAACAAACATAAGGGGGGAATGCAACCATGGACCAAAAATAGACTTATTATTATTGTAGTAAGGGAAGAACTTGTAACATTGATATAAAGATAGTGGTTACCAGAGGTTCTGAGGGGAGGGGGGAAGAAAGAATAGGGGGAACATGGGACATTTTTAGGGCATTGGAATTGTTCTGCATGACATTGCAATGATGGATTCAGGCCATTATACATTTTGTCAAAATCTATAAAATTGTACGGTGGAAAATATAAACCATAATGTAAACTATAGACCATGGTTAGTAGCAATGCTTCTATATTTGTTCATCAACTGTAACAAACGTACCACATTGATGTAAGATGTTATTAATAGGGGAAAATGTAAGAGGGGGAGGTGGTGGGGTATGTGGGAATCCCCTATGTTTTCGATGTAACTTTTCTGTAATCTAAAACTTCTTCAAAAATAAAGTTTAAAAAAACCATTACCAAAAAAACTGTGAGCGTAAATTTGTACTGCACAGTCCTCATATACTATATACAGTACGCAATATATGTATTATATACTAGTTAATTAAACCGCCAGAATGGTTAACAAAAACACGCTGAATTGTGCAATTTAAATGGGTGGTTTGTATGGTATGTGAATTTCAGTAATGCTTTTTTGTTGATGTTGTTAATGTAGTTTAGATCATGTCACTGCTCTGCTTGAGACCCTGCAATGGCTCCCCATCTCCCTCAATATCCTTAAAATTCCCTCCAAGGTCCTGCCTGAGCTGCACTCCCCATTACCTCCATGACCTCCTCCCCTTCACCTGCCCTGTCAGCCACTCCTCTGCAGCCCCACTGGCCTCCTTGCTGGTCCTCCAACAGGCCTTAGGACCTCTGCTCAGCCTCTCCCTGGAAGGCTCTTTCCCCAGATAGCCACCTTGCTCCCTCCCTCCCCTCCTTCAAAATTTGCTCAAATCTTACTTTCTCACAAGGCCAATCCTGACCACCCTATTTAAAATTGCAACTTGCCCCTCCCCCATTCCTTCCTCTACCTTCTAAAGGAGGAATTCCTTAAAGATCAGAAAAGAAAAAAAAAAATTTAGTTGATGACTTCAACCTATCAGCAAGTTCTAGATGGTTGAAAGTAGCATTTATTCATTTATTCAACAATTACATACTGAGTACCTCCTCTGTGCCAGGCACTGAGTTAAGGAGACAAGAATTCAGTCTTCAATTCTATTTTATTCTATTCAAGAAGCACTACACTTAGTGGCCTCCTAGAAGCAAGCCTTGAGGTTTGTGTGGTAAATTGTGTAGAAACAGAGGCCAGCCAAGTGCAATGAAAAGACTCAATTTAGAACCGAGACCAGGGTCCAAACTCTAGCTTCACCTTTCACTTCCTCTTTGGCCTTGGGCAAGTCGCTTCCCTTCTCTGGGCTTCAGTTCTTCATCTTTAAAAATAAGAGGAGTGGCCTCGTTAATCTCTCAGGTCACTTCTGGCTCTAATGTTCCATGATTTCACCCTTATCTCCCTGAGAGTTATGGTTCCTGACTCAGTTGTGAGCCCATAGGGGTGAGCAGGGATAAACATGAGGAGATGATGCATTGGAGAGCAGGTAGTCATGGGCCAGCGTTTCAAGGACCCGGGACCTGCCTTAAGTACTAGCGGCAGTTGGTTAACAGCGGCAGTGGTTAAGCTGCGGTCACCCTGTGTCCACTGGCCAAAAAAAATTGCCAACTCACGTCTCTGCAGCCGCAGCAGTACACACAGGAAGTGTTCCAAGGGTGCAAAGGAACTGACATTAGCTTCCTGTGAATCTAGCAGGCACAGAGAAGGGAGAGGGAGGTGGACAAGCTTTGGTTAGGTTGGAGGTACAAATACGAGGTTCCTCCTGAAGCCAAGGGGAGAGCAGTCTCAGGATGTGACACTCAAGTGCCCAAAGTGGGAATGAAGCAATTCCTACAAACTTCACGGGCAAAATTGAATAGGTTATCCATTAGCGGTCTACTTTCCTTTTCATTTCCTTTCTTTTCTTTTTAGGTGTTATTAGAAGAGCAAACAGTTTATTATACTGCTACAGACATAAATTAACTGATGTGGTGTTAAGCAGGGAACTACATTTATGGAATTAGAAAATGGAATGTTGTTCTGGGAGTGAGACAATCTGTCAGAATGTCCCCTTTGACTCTCTAGACCTTAGTTTCTCCATCTGGAAAATACAGGGATTGACTTCTAATACATAATCTTTCTAGTACATAAAGATTCTAAGTCATCCAGTGTACCACACCAGAAGGCTACAGCAGGTGTCAGCAAAATATGGCCAAATATAGCCACTGCCTGTTTTTGTACAAGCCGTTAAGCCAAATCGGTAAGCACCTCTGTGCTGGCTGCCACAGTGAACCTTGGAAACCAAGCAAGAGTCCTCCTCCCCAGTTTTTCCCCTCTGCTGCAGTGTCTGCCTTCCTGGCCAGTGCCTGCATCTCGCCGCTGCACAGGGCCCACATTTATAGCTGCCTACACATTAGGGATTCCACTGCAGGCGACTGCCCACTGCTGGGCAAAGAGCAGTGGAATCTCAGTCTGCCCGAGTTAAGACAGCTAGCCTTATTGGCAGAGAGTAAAACTGAAGGACCTTCGCCACTTCTATTCTTCTATTATCTCCCTCCCTCTCTCTCTCTCTGTGTGACTCACTTTTGGCAGGCCCTTCCTTCTTTGCTCCAGCTGACTGCAGCTGGGAGCAAAGTGCAAGGTGTACCCACCATCCTGTGTAGCCCACCCCAGGCAAAAGGGAGGGATTTTGACTCTTGGTTCGTGCAGCCTCAAGTATTTACTACCTGGCCCTTAACAGAAAAAGTTTGCCAACCCATGGGCTATAGCACAATCTGTGAGATAGTATGGTATAGAGTTAGATGACCCAGGTTCGAATCCTAGCTCTACCACTCCCTATTTCTGTGACCTTGGACAAATTACTTATCCTCTCTGAGCCTGTTTCCTCCCCTGTAAAATTAGATTAATAATTATAGTACTTGCCACACAGGGTTGTTTTAGGTATGTAAGGTACCTTGCAAATAATATCTAATTTTAACAAATTCAGCAATTTGTACATGTAATAAATATTTCCAGATGTAAAGGTCACCAAACAAAATTTATTGAGTACCTACTCTAGGCAAAGCCGTTTGCCAGGCCTGCACAGAGCCCATGGTTTGGAAGGGAAGACAAATTTGTTTGAAAATGAAGGCAAGGTAATGCAATGTGTAGGACAAAGGTGGGCTGGTCAACTCCCTCTTTGTAAGGTCAGACAAGGTTTCATAGAGGAAAATACCCTTGAGCTGGCTGAAGAAACTGCATGTGAGGGGCCTGAAGGTGCTTAAAAGACACTGCATTTTCCTATTGGTGCATCAGCCAGAGTCAGACAGGCCTTGAGCACAAGTAGGAGGTGTTTGGAAGATGCGACCGAGGAGGTAGACAGGTCCCATAACCTGGAGGGCCTTCTACACTATCCCAAGAGTTTAAGGGTTTATCCTCTAGGTGATGGAGAGTCACTGGAGGAAGCTAAACAAAAACAAAAAAGCATCAAGACCAAAATGTGTTGTTTATTTTTTTTTTAAGGAAGATTATTCTGGTTCAATTTAGAGAACAAATTAGGTAGAAGGTAGGAAGCCACAATAAATCCAGCAGAAAAATTGTAAAACCCTAATTTAATGCAGAAGTTTATGAGAATGAAGAGAGGCAAATATTAAAGCTACTCAGGGGCAGTAGAAGTTCCCAGGTTTTTGGCTGAAGAAGCTAGGTGTGCATAGAGTAGGAGGGGCAGACATATGGGAAAAGATAAGATCTGTAAAAAACAATTCAAAGTACAGTCTCTGGACAGATTTCTCAGAATGAAAGCATGTCCACAGGCCTCTGCCATATTGATACTTGGGAGATGAGCTTTAGTCAGCACCACTAGCACATTTCCTGGGTGGGACGCCTCAAAGGGGCCAGGATGGATGTTGGTGAAACACTGGCTTTTTATTCCCCCACTGTTCAATTACTATAGCTTTTAGATGAGCCTGCAGATTCAAAGCAGGAAAACCCATGTCGAATGCAGTTTACAAAGAGGGAACTAAAAGCAGAGAAGGCAATCCTGGTAGACTGCCAAGTTTGGTCAGAGCATTTTCCAGGGTTCCTAAGCTACAGAGGACCCTGAGCCTTTGATGTGGGAGTCCAAATTCAGGCCCTTTCCGTAACACCTCATTTGACCAAAGTCTGAAAAACTGCCAGTTCTTCCTGGTATTTTGGATTTACTCTAAGACTAAGGACTCTTTCAGAGACATGGAAACTTCTTTGGGTTTTTCATACTTGGGATAATTAGGGACCAATTCTTACATGTGCCTGGTACTTTATAGCTTACAAAGTACTTTCACAGCCATAATTTTTCATTTTCATCAAGACAGGGATTGTTCTTCCCATTCTATCTGTTATAAACAAAACTCAGGAGTGGAAATAGCTTTCTCAAGATCACACAGCTAGAAAGTACCAAAAGTCTTCCCCCAGATTTGATAATATTCCATGCTGGCAAAGCAGTGGGGCAAGTGGGAACTCTCAGCACATGCTGAGAGCTGAATAAATTGGTCCAGGTTTTCACAGGGCTCTTTGCGAATATTTATTAATATGGTTACCCTTTGATCTGGTGGTTCAACTTTTGGGTCTCTCTCTGTCTTAGCTTGAACTCCCCCTGGAAAGCAGAGCCTAAAACAAGAGCTTGTGGCAGGGAACCTACATTGAGGAGTGATCCCAATGAACTGGAGTGAGCTCGGGGCCCGGAAAAGTGAAACAGGAGGGTAGAAAGGCAACACAAGGGTACATCATCAGGCCCGTCGTCAATGTGCGTAACTATGGTTTGATCCTGCTGGAACCCTCTGAGGACTCACGAAGAATGTCTGAGGGACAGAAGAGGGGGACATTTACTCACAGGCTCCCTCCCTTTGTTGGTCAAAGGTTAACTCGTTTGCACTTCCAGGTTTGCTGAGTGGATTCCTAGAGGTATCTCAAGGATATATTAATGTATTAATTATATAGTTAAAAAGATTTGGGGGTGGTTTTGTGATTGGGGCCTAGAATTGGCACTAGAACACAGATCTCTAAAGCCAAGTCTAATTTTCAGAGTCTGGCAGATGAAGCTCTGAAGAACTGGAATTGTGAGGACTAGGATCCAGGCCCTGAAGGTGGGAAAGGGGGCTTGGCAGGAGATTGGCAGGGTGTTTTAATCTTCGGCCATCAAAAGACTTTCCATGTCCCACAGCATCATGGGCAGATAATGTCTGAAATCCTGCAAGTAGTGCTACTGAAGGTCAGAAGGCAATGGAGAGAAGTCCTGACATACTTGGTCCTGGGGCTGAAGACAGAAAATCAAAGAAGTAAAGTTCAGAAAGCAGTGGTTCTCCAATTTACTGGGCATGAGATTCACCTGGGAGCTTGTTTAAAACTTAGATTCCTGGACCCCATCCCAAGTATTCTAATTCAGGTCTTGGGAAGGGCCCAGAATCAACATTTATAATTAACCCCTCAGGAAGTCCTAGTATAGATTGTCCTAGGCCACACTTGAGAAACATTGTCCCAGAGCTTATACTCAGAGCCCTGTGTGGGCAGAGACTATGTCTCATTTATCTCTAGTTCCCTCCACCATACTGGGCACATAGCAAGGGCCAGATAATTGTCCAATGAACTGAACTGCTCAAAACCAGTCCTCCAAAAAGTATCTGAACCATGAGGTATCAGCTCTAGTCTGCAGCCTCTCTGCACCTGCAAGCTCTGGGACTTCATTTTACCAAGGAAGATTATCAGGGAAAAGGAATTCAAACTCAGCAGAGACTATTTCATAAACCACAAGGCTGAGGAATTCCTTAACATGAAGAAATAACTGCAAAGCAGTTGGCTGGTAATATATCTTATTCTCAGAGGTAGAGTCCATTTATGAGGCCCATGTTGTTGCTTAGTGAATAAAAGGTCAGAGTATTAATGATTTTTAGGCTTACTGTGTTAGTGTGACATAACTTGTGAGATATAAAAGCACTGTATAAATTGAAAAGCACTATGCAGATGTAAGGTGTTATTAATATCATCACATTAGAAAATATGCTAGAGGCAGTATACAGACAAGTAATGAATGGAAGCTCTGGAGTCAGAACAGGGTTCTGCTATCTGTGAAAGCTTAGACCGTCATTGCAATGTTCTGAACCTCAGTTTCTTCCTCTGTAAAATGGAGATAATAGTACCCGCCTTTTTTTAGTGAGAATTAAATGAAATAATGTATGTAAAGTTTTGACATGTGTCCTGCACTTACGTGCTCAATAATGTTAGCTAATTTTATTCAGTTCCCTTTCTTCTCAATTACCAACTCTAATATCAGACAGGAAATACACTAGCTTAGTATGGTGAAAAAAAGCACAGAAACTGGTGGCAGACAACATGGTCTCCAGTCTCTGCTAGGCCACTTCTCAGTGGCCATTTTACATGGCTAAACTTCAGTTTACGCACTAGAAAAATGTAGGCAACACCTGGCAACATTCACTAAGTCCATGCTTTCATTCACCAATACTTATTGTATGCCGGCTGTGTACACTTAGTCCTAATGCTAAGTAATCGAAACTTGGAAATGAATGAGATATGGCCTCTGCGTGGAGGACCTGTGATAATATATGTAAAAATTTTCCACAGGTCTGTGGCAAGGCTGTCAAAAGAAACTGCTGGTGTGACTCTGCTTTCCACCTCCCATGGAACTCTACATTTGAGACCTTCCATCTGTCTACTGGAAGCTTGCCTGGAAAGGAGTTGGGAGCAGGGGGAGTTGTAAATAAAACAAGAGAGCACCCTTCCTTTCTGGAAGAAATGAAGAAAAGGCGCGCACTGAGCCTATCTGTGAGCGGGTACTTAAGGCTAAAAAGGTCCGAGCTCCCTCCGGGCGGCTGACGTCACTCAACGGCTAAACGCGGGAGGGAAGTGGCGAGGCTGAAAAGGAGAAAGCTGGGACCCACGTTGCGCACGCGCACTTTGATTTCGACCGGCCTGACGTCAAAGTCTACGTTAAAAGACGACGGGAAGGCGGCGAGGACACGGCCAAACTTCGGGTCACGTGACGCAACCGGGGGGGCCATTGACTCCTCCTTCTCCAAGATGGCGTCTTTGCTGCAATCAGAGCGGGTTCTGTATCTAGTCCAGGGAGAAAAGAAGGTTCGGGCCCCGCTCTCGCAGCTTTACTTCTGCCGTTATTGTAGTGAGCTTCGGTCGCTTGAATGTGTGTCTCACGAGGTAACGGAGTCGTCCCATGAAGGGTGTTAGGGGGATCGGGAGGGCTTTCATCCTAGTCACCGCGACTGGCAGGGAAGTTCCGCCGATTGGAGGCGGGTAGTCATTTTCCTTGTTTGTCGATTGGTTCTGTCTTCCGTCCTTCAGATTCGCCTGCGATTTAATTTGCTTATAATTTGTCATTTGGAGAGGAGGGGCGAGCTCGGGTGGGGCTGAGTGGATCTTCAGGTTCTAGCGCTCCTTCTGATTGGACACACTTGATTTGGGGGCACTTTGGCTGTCTCCTGGGTGGCTTGGTAAATGGGTGGGTTGAGAGAAAGGGATTGAGAGAGTGTGGGGATGCTTAGAGTTCAGGCCACTTGAGGGATGAAATATCGTCTTTTCTAGGGTTGATTTTGGAGGGCACACAGCCCTCTAGTTCATGCTCCACCCATCCTGGAAGTTCGGCCCTACTTTGGCAAGAAATTGGGCTCTCATCATACTGCTTTGCCCTGCGCAGCAAGGAAGAGATTGGGTTCGGGAAGGTGAATGAAAAGCGCTTAGAATAGGGTCTGTCAATTAAGAAGCTCAAAGTGTTAAATTCATGGCGCCTCTGAGGATGTACTATCCTTTACAGGCACACTGGGGGTGGAGGTGGGATACTTAGAACTTGGAAGACCACAACCTGTATGAAATAATAAACAAAAGTCCACTTTTGTAGTACATGGCACATCTTGTTCATTCAGTAAGCTTAGGAGATGAAAAGACAAATAAGACTTAAACCCTACTGCTGAGTAACTCAGTGTAGTGAAGGAAAGGCTGATAGTGATTATAATTATGGTTTATTCAGTACTTTCTACCTGTCAAGTATTTATTTCATGATCTTCTTTAATCCTTCCTACAAACCAGTGAAGTGGATACTTTAAAGAAAAAAAATTTTTTTTATTTTACCATTTTACAGGTAAAGAAACAGATATAAAGTGTTTGCCCTGGGTCATACAGCCAGTAATTTGGGGATAGGAGGGAGGATCAGGATTTGAACCTAAACAGCCTAACTCAGAGCACTTTACTGAAGAGTCCTGGACTGTTAAATATGTATATGAAAGAATGTCCTATACTGTAAGCCATTTCACACATTATTATTAATACTAATTATTTTATTGGAGATATTTTTCATAATAATATTACAAAATAGTCAAGGAAAGCAATTAAATAGTAAAAGTCAATGCCATATATTCATATGCATATATATGCTTACATGTATATATATATATATATATATATATATATATATATATA
>JAQZBX010032335.1:0-25884 GCA_029593785.1 Cabassous unicinctus | reverse complement strand
TGTGGCTCAGTGGTTGAGCACCAGCTTCCCACACATGAGGTCCCAGGTTCAATCCCAGCCCTCAGTACCTCAAAAGAAAAAAAAAGAAAAAAAGCACCAACACAACACTAACATGTAGATAAAGCTGCATTTTTTTCTCTCTGGGCTATGTTGTAATGTCCTTTTCCTTGAAAATACTTTAAAGGAAAAAATAGTAACTTAACAGCAGAGAAACCATCACCAGACTGATACCATGGGACTCCTGATGTGAGGCACTGAGAAGCACTCAACATCACTTACAAAACATTTCTGCCTAACCAAAATGCATAACCTAAATCCAATCATGAGAAAACAAATATATCTAAATTGAGGGCCATTCCACAAAACTAGCCTGTACTCTTTAAAAATGTCAATGTCATGAAAATCAAAGAAAGAATGAAGAACTATTCTAGACTGAAGGAGACTGACTACAGACATTAAAACCAAATATAATGTGAATAAAGAATTTTTTTAAAAAACTGCTATAAAGAACATTATTGGAACAACTGGTGGAATCCGAATATGGATGATATCATAAATAATAGTATTCTATCAATGTTAAATTTCCTGAATTTGATTATTGTATTGTGGTTATGTAAGAGAATGTTTTTGTTCTTAGAAAATATATGCCAAAACATTTAGGAACATGATGACTGCAATTTTCTCTCAAACAGTTCAGAGAAAAACAATACTATGTGTATACATCTACATGAATTTTTTCAATAACAATTTTATTGAGATATAATTCACGTATCATGAAGTTCACCCTTTTAAAGTGTACAATTCAGGGGTTTTAATATAGTCACAAAGTTGTACACCACTATCTAATTCCAAAACTTTTTTTTTTCACTGAAAAAAAAAAGCTGGAAAAGGGAAAAGTCTGCAAAATATTAACTGTGGTTACTTTAATTTTCTTATTTATATTCCTTTATATCTTTATAATTTTATAAAATAATTTCATATCACTTATATAATTAAAAATTAAGATTATTTTTAAAACAACAACAAAATGATTAAGGCGGAATTAAGGGGCAACAAGAACTTCAAAATATACAAATTGCCAGGCTTAAGGAATGTCTCTTAACACATCATATGGTTTCCCAACTCTTCAATCCACAATCAGCAAAAAAGGTCTGATGGTGGCAAAGGCAGCCATATACTGCTCATCTCCATCATGCGGCCCCACCTGGTTCTGAGAGAGGGGAACGGGTTCAGCTAGTTCAGCAAATACTGAGTGTCTACTTCTGCCTGCTGGGCACGACTCCAGGTGCTGTGTGTGCCCTGTGCACTCTAGCTAAAAGGCCAGCGAGAGAGACTGGCATATAAAATAAAGGAATGAACGCCACAATAGAGAGTGGACTGTTTTCACCAAGAAAAGGCAGGACTGGTTAACACTGCTCAACAGGCCCAGGGTAGCCTTGAAGAAGAAAACGTTTTGAGGAGCTGGAGAGCTGGTATGGGGAAAGATTATTAGATAGGTTAGTAATCATTGCACTGTTATTTGAATAAGAGAGGTGGGCCTGAGAATAGGGCCTGAGGTTGGGAAGCTGAGGACTGGGCCTGAGGTAGGAAAGGTCACATGGAAGGAGGCAGCCTTGGGGGCAAAGAGATCCTGGCAGTTGCTTCTCAAAGGGCTCCCAGCCCAAGCTTATTATTAGAAAGTCAAAATATTGCCCTCTCTGCTGACCACCTTAACACAAACCCCACTAATTCTACATTCACATTAATACTGAGGCACCAATTCTTATGCATATGTACGTTTCCTCCCCTTTAGACAGCAAATTCCTAGGTGGAGAAGACTATGTTTTATCCTTCTTAAGTAAAGTACCAAACACAAAATATGTTAGTTTCCATCTTCCCAACTCTCCACTCCCCTCTCCCAGGGGCTTACACAAAGACACTCAAAGACATTTGTTAGTCAATCAACTATTTCCAGATAATGAAAAATAATGCTGTGTTCCATTTACATTTTCTCTACATAAACCTAGAATCGGTATTAATGATACAATAATATCACTATATCTGATATTTTAATAATCTTGAGGTAGCATGCTACAAAAGCCACAAGCAGATTAGTCTCCATAAAATTTTTAAAATCCTATATAAGGACAGATATCATTAAAGTAGCTAAAGATAACTCATGGCTTTATTTTTCCCACTCATAATTGTTAGGCTGGTTTTTCAAAATATTTTTGGCTCTCCTTGCAATTATTCACTTTCATGAAAAATTTTAAATCAGCTTAAGTGCCACACAAAATCCTATTTTAATTAAAATTTAACTTAGTTTATAGCAGAAATTATATATACATATAATTATATATACATATAATTATATACAATATTAAGTCTTCCTATTCAGGGACAGGCTAAAACTCCCTGTTTAATCAAGTCCTTTTTGTCTTCCACTAACATAGTATGGTTTTCTTAACATATGACATGCAGTTTCCTGTTACATGTATTTCTAAAAATGTAATTTTTTATTGTGAATTATTGTGAATTTATTGTCCATGAAATTTTATGGTTATTATTCTTGTGTTTTGTTTACATATCTTTGTTCATTGAAATTACATCCGTCTGTGTTGCTGAAGTCACCAGTTTTAATATTTTGCCAGTGGATTCTCTTTATAGATGAATACATCATACGGAAATAATGAGAATTTGGGGTGGCTAGGACTCTAGTAGGATATTAGTTTTGATGTTAAACATTCTTTGCTTGTTCCTATCTTTCATTAGAGTGTTTCAAATATTTTCCCATAAAGCATGACCTTTGCTCTCAAAAAAAAGTTGAAAGATAAATGAAAAAACTATGGGAAGGGAGCTGAGGTGGCCCAAGAGATTGAGCGCCTCTCTCTCATTCTGGAAGGTCCCAGGATTGGTTCCCAGTGCCACCTAAAGAGAAGACAAGCAGACACAGAAGAACACACAGATAGCAGACAGCTAGTGCAAAACAACAAGGGGGGTGGGGGTGGGGGAATAAATCATCTTTTAAAAAAACAAACAAACAAAACAAACAAACAAAAAGCCAACTCAGTGGAGCCGATGTGGCTCAGTGGTTGAATGCAGGCTTCCCACATAAGAAGTCTCCTGTTCAATCCCCAGCAGGGTACCTCAAAATAAAAAAACAAACAAACAAAAAATCTATGTGAAAATATTTGAAATACACATGACAACAAATAATGAGTTAATACCCATAATATAGAATTTCTACCAATCAATAAGAAACAGACAAGTTATTTTTTTTTAATGGGCAAAGGATATAAATAGGGTATTTACAGAAAAAATTAAAACGGTCAAAAAGCAATGAGATGTTCAATATCACAATTAATGACATGCAAATTAAAATAATGAAATACTATTTTTCACATATCAAACTGGCAACTGTATATAAAAAATCCATAGCATCCAGTATTGCCAAGGTTGGGAGGAAATGATACAATAATATCACTATATATATCACAGAAATTCACTGTTCTGAAATTGTTACAAGTTTTTGAAACTTAATTCCCCAGAATCTATCAAAATTCAAAATACACATATCCGATCTACAAATCTATCTATAAATGCAAAAAGATAACTATAAGGATTAAGCGTGCTCATTATGGTTTTGCTTGTAACAAAAACTGGAATTAACTTAAATGTTCACCAAGATGGGGTTAGACAAATTAAAGTACAAACAAAAAAATGCAATACTATGCATCCATTTTTAAAACATGATCCGACAGAAGATACCTAAAGGAGGGAGCGGGAAGGGTGGGGTATATGAGAATCCCCTATTTTTTTTTTTTTTGAGGTATGTTTTTGGTGATTGAACCCAGGACCTCCTATGTGGGAAGCAGGCACTCAATAGATTGAGCAACATCTGCTCCCTCCCCTCTATTTTTGATGTGACATTTATGGAATCTAAAGCTTCTTTTAAAAAAAAATAAAAAAAGAAGATATCTAAGGTACATTTGTGTGGTGCAGTGTAAGTGCTTAATAAATATGTGCTGGGCGAAAATAGGTGTTTTTTTTCTTATGAGCATAGAAAGAATCTGGAGCTTTATACACGAAACTGCTAACAGTGACTACCTTCAGGAATATGGGACAACAGAGAAAGAAATTATTTTTTTTGCCTTTTGTACTTTTGTGTTGTTTGAATTTGCTAAAATACCTATGAGCTACATTCTTAAAAGGTTTATTTCTGACTTTTTTTCTCTCTCCAATTTCTCTGTTTTATGATGATCTTAAGAGCACGAGGAACTTACTTTCAATGGTCCAAAATGCAGAGTGCTCAGAGAAATGAAGCCTGTATACAAAAAAAATGGTTGGGAATCCTTGGCTTCTTTTATTTATATATATTTGCATAGTCATTAATTCTACTAAACTCACAACCTCATAGCACCCACAGCAGAAACCGAGACCTAAATGGAGTGGACATTTCCTTCCATCAAGTGCACTCAGCATAGCCCATCTTTAGCAGGACTTCCTTAGCGGATAAAGGGGGGAGGGGGAAGGGGGGTGTCAGAAATTTGAGGAAAGGCTCAAGTTTCTATTTTCCTAATGAAGCCGGCCCAGGGGGCATCCCGCACCATCAAATCTCCACAAAATCTACAGTCTCCTATGGGGGGGGATGTGCTCCGGCCTTTTCCAGGAGAGGAGGCCAGTGTTAGACACCGGACGGTCTGGAATAAAGAGGGAAGCAATATAAAGTAACCCAGCCGACCTCGTGTATGCAGACCACAGCCGGGACTGTGACCTCTGCAGGAACGTGAGCAATGCGGCTTCAAGCTACTTAGGGAACGATCTAAAAGAGCACTCATTTTTCAGACTGTGGTTGAGTGTACACGGCAGGAGCGTGCAAAGACAGTTAATTCCTCTCCCAGCTGGCTCGGCGTCCCCTGAATGTGCAGATCCGAGCCTGACGAAAAGCTCAGGGAATGACAAGCTTGGCCATGCTTCATGAAAAGGCAGGGTACGAACTTTTCTGGCCCTACTTGGGGTTTCAGACCCAGAAGCTATGGGGAGAACGTCCGCGAGGAAGGAAAAGTGATGGCCCTTTTCAAGGCGTCTTAACCAGCTCACCTAGTAAACCCTCTCAACGAGTATCCAGCACACAAGTAATTCGAGGCCGTCGCGCTGCCCTCAGTCAAAATGGCCCCCGGGGGTCGCCCTCGCCGCGGCGCACGCGCCGCCCCGCTGGCCTGCCCACCTGCCCCACGCCGGCACCGCCCACTCGCTCATTACACCCCCTCCCGGCGTCCCGAGCCTCGCCCCCTTTCTGACAGCCCCCGCCCGTTCAGGCGGCCGAGCCCGGAAGTGGATGCTGCTGCCCGGCGGAGAGGACGAGGGGGAGGGGAAAGTGCTTCCGGGGAAACGGGCCCCGGGCTGGTGTTTGTAAACTTGCCTGGGTCCCGGCGGGGGCAGCGACGGCTGCGGGGTTGGCACGGTGTGCTGGGGCCTGGAGGGGGCGCCGCGCGGTAGGGGAAACAGCGGGAGGCAGTGCCTGGCAGGTAGGAGCACGACCCAGGGCGCTCAGCGTCGTGCGGAAACACGGCAGCGCTTCAGCAGCTCGCAGGCCGCGGGGTGCCGCGCGGGAAGGGGGAGGGGAAGGGAGGAGGGGCGCGTGGCGAAGGGAAGGGGCTCGCCCGGGGAGGGAAAGGGGCCGCGCGCTCACGCACCGCCCCCGCCCTTGCGTCCGGCCGCGTCCCGGGCCGGGGAGAGGGGGGCTTGCTTGGAGGGGACGCGGGCGCGAGCACGCACCTCGCGCGCTCCTCGGCGCTCCCGAGCTCTCCTCCCGGTCGGTGCGGCGGTCGCAGTGGCTGGTGGCTGGAAGGAGGGAACGCGCGGCGCTGGGCTTCGCCTCCCTGCCCTCCGCCTCCGCAGGGAGTTTCCGTGTCTTCAGGCGGACTCGGAGAACGCGCACGTGTGGGCCGGACCGGGCACACACTGCCAATCTGGTTACTGCTCGCCACCCAAGCGCTTAGCGATGGCCTTCAAGGTTTCCTCTACCCACTGTTCTGGCCGCCTCTCTGTAGAGTGCGAGCTTCGCAGGCCGGCCCACTAGGCACAAAAGCCCCAAAGGGCCTCCGCCCCCTTCTTCCATTCCTAAGATGGCAAATTCAAGTGCTTGCCCTGTTGGCAGAGTTGCACCATAGGAAGCCCCAGTTACTTTTGCGCCTGTTGGCTGCCCCTCCTTGCCCAGGAGACTAGTTTCTCTTTCTGATCTAGAAAGAAAATTCTTGATTCATATTCTCTGAGCTTCACAGAGAGCAGCCAGCAAAAAAAGTTCAACCCACACAGGTTGCATGGCCTGAGAATGTTGCATCTAACTGTCCCATCTCCCTTTTTGGTTTCAGGTTTCTGAAACAGATCAGAGTCTCATCGGGAGAATTCAACTGGGAAACCAAGACTGGCAGACTGTCTTTTTCTTCAGACAGTAGGCTGGAGCCAGGCAGAGTCCAGGGATTCTTGGAACACCTATATTCCCTTTGGAGGACACTTGGTTCTATTTGAAGGCAAAGGCAGTTCAATATGGCAAAAGGACTGAAGGGACACAAAGGAGTCACAGTGATTTGGTGACAGTTCTTCAAACAACAGTGTCGTAAGGAAAGGTGGATCAAGAAACTCCTGAACTTTTGGGTTGCTTTAAGTGAGAAGTCAGCATGGCTCAGGTAAAAAGTTCTAGAGTTCTCCTACTTCAAGATCACTGGGAAGCGTGTTTGCAGTTTCACTCTTGAATGCTGCCTTAGTCAACATATTGACCAACCCCATTGAGCCAAGCTCTGTATTAAACACCAGGGGGAGAGCTAGAGGAAGGAAAGGAGACAGGCCACAGCTCCTGCCTTCAGGGAGCTTCCATTCAAATGAAGGAGGTAGGCTATACTGCATCATAGGGCTAATGGGACATTTGCAAAGCAATGTGCTCAGTTTACACTTGCTACATTAAGTGCTGAGGGGCACAAGGGAGTTAACAGTGGTGAAAGCTTCCTTTGTTTTTTCAACAGGAATTTATTGAGCTCCTGTTATATGCAAGGCATTGTGCTGATAGAAAAATGAATAAGATATTGTCCCTGCCCCCAGCAAGCTTCCAGGCTAGTTGGCGTTGGGGGAGGATGGAGAAACAGTATGTTATTTATCTTTATATTAACAGCACTTTGCATAGTGGCTTGCTAGTATTAGGACTCAGTAAATCTCTGTTGATTGAAAGAATGTGTAATAATAGAAGTATGTACACTGCAGAAGAGGGAATGATACCACTTGGGTGACCAAAGATGAGGCTCAAAGGATGCATAGGGTTTTGCTGGATAAACAAGCAGAGGAGGACATTCAGACAAGGGGAACTACGTAGGCAGGGACTTTGAGGCATGAGAGAATGCATGTTGGGGGCACTGCAGGTAACTTGCTACTTATAGAACCAATTTAAATGGGGGAGAGCTAGGGAAAGTCATGGGGGAGAGAGGTTGACCTCTTCTGGAGAAGTGAGCAGAGTCTAGCCTTGAGGGCCTTTCATGCCTTGCTAAGGAATTAGGCTTTATTCTCTAAGGAATGGGGACTTTCTGAAGAATGTTAAGCAGCACCATGATGTCAAATCAGTGTGTTTAGAAGGTCATTGTCATTGTGGGAGCAGAGAATGGATTGGAGAGGCATTACAACCAAATAGGCTCCTGTAGTCATATGTGCATACATCCCTAAAGCTTCTCCCAGCTTTCTTCCAGGGAAACTCCCTTATAAATCTCACCAGGGTGGCAACCTGATTATAGTTTAATTGGCTTTCTTCCAGCTGCCTCTTCATACCCAGCTTCCTCCTTTCCATGCAGAGCAGGAGCCCTTTGGTTTCTTCTTCCTTTGTCTGCTTTTGTAATTCACTTCACAAAACCCTGTTTACTCTTATTCTGAGAAGGCTGCCTTTCACTAAGTCCTAACTTTGTGCTGGGCACTGCTAAGCATTTTACATATTCATTTAATTCTCATCAACTCTGTGAGGATAGGTATTATTATGATAGGCATTTTGCATTTAAGGAAACAAGCTTAAAGTGGATGAGTAACTTCCCCAAGATTATACAGTTTGCAAACGGCAAAGCCAAGATTTTTTTTTCAACTCCAAAGCCCTTGAAGGCAGGAGAAAGGGTCCCAGGTTATACTGATCATCCAAAGGAATTTTTCTGTAAGTCACTTTTTAGGAGTTTGTTGATGAATTAACTGTTTCTTAAAAGTTTTTCTTCAGTAAGAAAACTATATTCCCTAGTGCTGACTAAACAAGGTCAGTTTGAAAAATGTAGCAGCAAAAAGTGAAAATATGCTTAAACATTCCTTGCTTAAGTAATCTTGTAAGTCTCTGTGTGGAGCAAAAAATGTAAACAAATGTGTATATGCATGCACGTATAAATGACCTAGGGGGTCAAGAGAAATTGAATATTCAACTCCAAAATCATATCAAATAGTTTAATTTTTATACCCTTTGTAATTGACAACACTTAGGGAATTTACAGTCTAAAGGAAGAAATTACTTAATTTTACTGATAAACATACTTGTGGGATCTGATAGAATATATCGTTGGCCCGATGAGTTCTGGCAATCAAAACTGAGCTCCGTGAAGCTGAGTGCTGTTGGGAAAAGAAGGAGGAAGGTCCCCTAGGAATCTCCCATTTCAGTAGGTCAGTTAAGGACTAGAAATATCTTGAATATATAGACACTCATACTCACTGTACCTAGCGCAATGCCAATGACATAGACGTAGCTGTAATGCTTGATTAATTCCATTGATCTGTAATTTAATGCTGAGGGACAACAGAATAACTAGTTCGTAGTGAGATGAGATAGGGAGACTTTTGAAGACAGCAGGGTTTGAAAGTGAGAACGGACACACCTTGGAAAGAAACAGTTTGTAGCTGGATGTAAAAGGTAGTTCTATAGGGGATAGCAGCCTTTTTTTGCCCTGCCCTGCCAGGTGACCTGACACCTCATCTCCTTTCAACTTAGGCAAGTCTCCTGGCTTGTGAAGGCCTAGCAGGTGTGAGTTTGGTTCCCACTGCAGCCAGCAAGAAGATGATGCTGAGCCAGATTGCCAGCAAGCAGGCCGAGAATGGCGAGCGGGCAGGTAGCCCTGATGTGCTGAGGTGCTCAAGTCAGGTACAGCGCTTGAGTCCATTATGGCACCTGGAGGTCGGGTGGGCCAAGCTCTCTACCAGGAGATGCCAAGCTTTGATTCCCCTGTGCTTCCATTTAGGGAAGTGGGGAAGGGGGATCAAGCTAGGTAATGAATGAATATTGGTATTTTAGAGAGCTAAAGAAAGTCTTTTCTCTACCTACACTCCTTAAGACCAGGGTATGTGGAGAGGAAATGGATGAATACTTTCTCTAAACCTTTGGGGCAGATGTTTTACTCTCAATTACAATGTGTGTGTTTGAAAGCAGCATCTGATCTCCTGTCTTGTGTTCCGAATGGATTGTGAGTTTAGATTTGATTTGTATTCAAAGGGCCACCGAAAAGACAGTGATAAGTCCCGGAGCCGCAAAGATGATGACAGCTTGGCTGAGGCCTCTCATTCAAAAAAGACTGTTAAAAAGGCAGGTAATGGGGCAGTCCCCCAAATTGGCACAGTTTGGTAATGGAATAATCCTCTTTCTTCCCTCTGTGACTCAACCTGAGCATTCCCTAGAAATTTGGTTCCTCACAGCCAGTGAGTGTGACACCCTGATTTCATCCAGAGACCACTTTCTTTAGTTGTTGATCTCTGCCCTCTCTGGAACATCTTTGGTAAGGGAAAGGGCAGGTGAGGGCTACCGAGCATGAGATCTTTGGCAGAGGGGCAGGCAGATACCCCTCAGGTCATATTCAGAGTATTGGGTTTGACAAGGCAGACAGCTTACCCACCCACCTCTTAAGAGAACCAGAAAAGAGTCTCAGTACTATGGGATGTGGGAGATGACAACATCTTTAGTCAGCGTAAAGAAAAAAAAAAAAAAAAAACCAAGCAATAGTCTTTGAAGGAAGCATGGTTTGGAAGTGAGAAGGGTTCCTTTGTCCAGCAGCTGGAAGAGGACCCAGAGTAGAATGGTATCTGCATGGAGGAGACACAGAGCTAGACTTATGACATCCCTGATTATTGTCCTCAGGTGGTGGTAGTGGAACAAAATGGTTCTTTTCAAGTAAAGATTCCCAAAAATTTTATTTGTGAACACTGCTTTGGAGCCTTTAGGAGCAGTTACCACCTCAAGAGGCACATCCTTATTCATACGGGTAAGTCTCTTGCTTGTATTGAGGGGAAGAATAATCTATAGCTTGGTTTGTGTGTCTTTATGTGTGTTTATATATGTATGTGTGTGGTCCTAGTTGGGTTTATTTTAAAGGACAGATGTTAGAATTGGAGGAAGAAGGTAAGTGAATGAGGTAGAGACATTGCATGACTGTCTGATGCCACTGGGATTAGGACCTTTAAAGACCTCTCCCCATTTATGATAGCTTGGGTGCCTCCACATTGTTAAGAGTTAAGGTTTCTGGGGTGACACCAGAAAAGGAATGAGGTCCCTACCATATATATCTCCTGACATTCACTTCTCTCTCTACCTGGGCCAGGGGAGAAGCCATTTGAGTGTGATATTTGTGATATGCGCTTCATCCAGAAGTACCACCTGGAGCGCCATAAGCGTGTGCACAGTGGCGAAAAACCTTACCAGTGTGAACGGTGTCATCAGGTAAGGCTCACATGTCATCTGTTCTCCCCATCCCCCACTCACAAACTTTTCCTCAGCCAAGGTCAGCCCCCAACTCCCTGCCTTAACACAGGAGGCCACCTGGCATTCCTGGCCATGATAGAATCAGCACCTCAGGATGAGGTACAGCTGATCACAGGTGGCAGATCATCCATAAGAATAATTGCAATAATAATAATGTAGTAACATTTCTTGAGCTTTCACTATGTGCCAGGCACTGTGATGGACAAGCTTTACCTAGATCATTTCATTTAGTCCTCATAACTCCATAAGGTTGTTATCCTCATTTCACAGACAGGGAAACTGAGATTCAGAGAGGCTAAATTTCCCAAGGAAACAGCAGATAAAGGACAAAGCTGGGATTCAGTCCATCCTCAGGGCTTTTGCACTTTGGAGGAAGAGATAGTCTTTGCCCTGTGAAGCAGTATCTGATCTGAGTGTGAGAACCAGAACCAAAACAAGAGAGGAACAGGAGATGAGAAATGATAACAGCTAACGGTTACTGGATGCTAGGCTAGGTCTTAAGTATTGCTCCATGCTCTTACATTGAGTCTCCAAAACACTAGAATGAAAGCTTCATGAGGACAGACTTTGTCCCTCAGGTTTCTCCACTATATCCTCAGTTCCAAGAACTATATCTGCCACAAGATAGATACTTAACAAACATTTGATGAATTAGGGAGCCATGCTGTGAGTATTATAGCCCCATTTTACAGATGACTATACAGATTAGGGGCTGTTAGATAACTTGCCCAAGGTCCCACAGCTAATAAGTGATGAACCAGGATTCAGGCCCAGGTACTTTGGTTCCATAGCTTGTATTCTTAACCACCATGCACTTGTACCATCTGTGTACATGCTGAGGGGACATAGGGTGTGACGTGCCTCCTGTTGGGGAAGACAGATCTGGCTGAGTTTCTCCTCTTAGGCACTTAACTTCCCTCTTTCTTTTCAGTGTTTTTCTCGGACAGATCGATTACTCAGACACAAACGGATGTGCCAAGGGTGCCAGTCCAAGACTTCCGACGGGCAGTTTTCTCTGTAGGCACAAGGGGCCTCAGGTGGTGGGAATGATCAGAAGAGTCTACTGAAGAGCATACCTACTCTGGTCTGATGGTCTCACCACCGCCCCATCTGCCCCTGCTTCTCTCCTGGAGGAGTGGACCCAGGAGACCAGAAGAGTCGCATCAGGGGACAGCGGCCCCAGAGTTTCAGCTCTGTAAATAATCTGAGACTATGAGTATCTTGGGGAAGTTCCTACAGCATTCCTGGGTGGGGAGCTAGTCCCCAGACCCTTGGCTGAGGTCATAGGAGAGGCACTCAAGGTACAGGACCAAGACTGAAGTATGGCTCCCACAGCCTTGGACTCCAGCTGGCAGCTGAAATGGAAAAGATTGGGGAAAGGGGATTTTTGTTTGTTTTGTTGTTTTTGTTTATCCAAAAGCAATTTCAGGTAAACCGTGGATACAGGTAATCTGGAGGAATAGAGTCCTGGTCCAAAGCAGGGACTATGGCTGGTCCAGCCCTCCCCAAAAATTGAGTTTTTAGTTCTAGTTGATCCTCACTATTCCACAGCCCTGCACCTTACCTCCTATTATAGGGAGAATAGGATCAGGAATGGCAGCTGAGCTTACTCTAGCCTCTTTATACACTGTGGGGACAAAAGGAAGAATAGTGGAAAGCAGACCAGAACTGGATCCAAGAAGAGTAGACAGGTACCTCTTACTTCCTCAGGGGAAGAGCAGGAGTTGTGCCCATGGGTGTTGTAATGGCCTGTGCCACACAGGTACCTGATGGGGTCAGCTCAAGTGCCTTTTGGAGGAAACTTGGAGGGCAGGGGCAACCATGAAGCCCTTTCCTTCTTTTCGGGCAATTTTTCTTGGAGATAGTTTGTGGCTACCTCACTGCCATTGACTCCTAAAGCCAGGCAGAGGTATTGAGCTGGAGTCATGGATGTCAAGTGGGTTCTCTCTCCTTGTGCCCTCTTAGGAACAGCCCAGCATTAGTCCTAAATTGGTCAACAGCTGTTCAAGAAACAAAGGAATTTGGTGTCCCCTGGCTTGACTTGAGCAGTAAGAACTGTTCTTCCTGCCTAAGTCCTATCACTGGATTCCGGGAGAGGAGATAGGGGTCTGACCTTTGGTCCCAAAGAACAAGATTTTGGCCTCATTCTTGTTGGCCATCCCTACCCAACAAAGAATGATTTGAAGGGCAAGGAGGGGTGTGCTCTAGAGAAAGGACTGAGGAAGAAACCTATTGTAAGTTTTATTCTTAACCAATAGTCTTTGCTCCTCTCTACTCCCACCACCACCCTATTCCCCCACAAAAAGTGATCAAGGGTGTGTGTGTGCGCGCACGTGTGTGTGTGATATGTGAGTATTGGTATGCTTGGAGGAGATGGCATATTGAGCCAAACCCTTCTCTAGCCTTCAGCTTAGAGGAAGATGAGCATAAAACAGCCTCCTACCCCCTACCCCACCCCCAATCCCAACCCCAAAGGCTGCTTGAAGTCCCAGCAGGAGCTGAGGAACTCAATTTAGGGGACAGGAGGGCTTTGTCTTAGAGGGGTTTTTTAGATTGATTCAACAGGCTGATAGGTAGGGAGTTTCTACCCAAACCAGGGGCTTGTGACTATGAATTTTCTAAAGTGAGATAAAAACCCTCCTCCTTCCTACCAAGGAAAGGATCCTTATGGGAGGTACTGGGGGTTGGTTAACCCCCACTGTGGCCTGCCCTGCCCTGTGTGTGTGTGTGTGTGTGTGTGTGTGGTGGGGGGTTGTCTTAGGAGTAATCATGGAGACTGGGTGAACCTGAGTCCCCGGTTATAGTGGGCTTCTGAGAATGCAGCCTCCAAGAAGTGTGGTTTCATTTCCCAGGGAATAGATGGCAGCAGCAGCAAACTTCTGGCTATTCCCTGATCATGAGGGAATGAGGGGCCTACATACCTCAGAGGTATGTGTATTTCAGGGGAAAAAAAGGAGGCATGGGGCCCTTTAGATTTTCCCTGGCAGCATCTGATAGTCTTCGGAGGAGACACTAGGGAATGTGTTTGCTGCCTCATTTTCTTCTAGCTTCATGCTGACACTCCCACTTGATGTGGCAGTCCTTGGAGCTGCCCTGTGGTCCCTGCAAGCAGGGGCATCTGCATGTGAGCCAGTGCCCTTCTTGTTAGAGGGCTTTGCCGGGGCTGGGGTTTTTCTGTCATTTCACCTCTGGGAATATATTCTGGGAAACAGGATTCTCCCAAAAGCGCTTTTGAAAAGGCTGCCACTTGCAGCTAATCTGTTTGGGATGGGGGTGGGTTGGGTGTGTGCATGAAGGGAATCACATAAGTGATCTATATGATCTTACATGTGCAAATGTGTGTTTGAGGTCACAATGTGCCCTGGCCCTCCACACAGGCCTTGGTTTCCTGTTTGGGTGGGTGGGAGCAAGGGGACTTCTGAGTGTATGTGCAAAGGGCTGTCCCAGGACTATGCCTGCCGAGGATTGGGTGTGGGGGGAAACTCAGGAGTGTATGGTTTGTTCAGTTGTCTGGGTGCTGATGCTTTGGAGCAGTGGATGTGTGAGGAGAGAGGAGCAAATGGGTGAGAGGAGTGATCGAGGGCCCAGGACCCCCACCTGTACCCCAGGGAAACCCCAGACTTCAGCCCTATGCCAAGGCTCCTGGGTCCAGTGTCCCACCCCTCTGCTAAGGTGGGGCCTAGCACTGGAAAGATGCCTCAGGTGTTTGGAGTGAAGGGAAAGGGAGACAGGGCAGGCTCTCAGAGACCAGGACGTGGAATTTGGGGATCTGGGAAGAAGTAGCTCCAGTTCCTGGGTAGGCTGCTGCACCACCAGGCTCTTCCCAGCCCTGCCCTTCCCAGCACCCCAAGTCTCTTCACATCCATCTTCTACCCAACAGCCTCCTACCATCACTTAGCTACTGATTGCGCCCCATGGCTTGACATTAGAGGGTTAAATGAGTAGTGGAGTCCAGCCACAACTTTAACCCTCTCCCCCCAGATGCTGTTTGCCTCTGCTGTGGCCTTGGGGCTTTTATCTTCAACAATCCCCCTCCTACCCTTCCTCTCTACCCTTTTTGTTTATGTTTTTGTTTTTAATATACTTATTTTGCTATTGGGGGAGGGAAATATCAAATGAACAAGATCACTTTTAAATGGTAGTTTTTATAAGATGTTATAAACTTGTATCTTTTTACCATTAAAGTGCAGTGTATGTTCCTTCGTGATATATTTAGGATATTTAAATAAAAAGAAAATGGGGCTTTTCTACATACTACTACTACCTCTTTGGGAAGAAGATTTTTTGGGGAAGATTTTTTACTGGAGCCAGAATTTTAGTGGTTTTCCTACCCCCTCCCCATATGACCACCCACCCCCTCCAGCACTGTATAAACCGGGTGTTTTTTAAACTCCCCTTCTAGACAGAGGAGCAACAAGTAAAAATTTTGAACATGAGAAAAAACATGCTCAAGCAGGACAATAAGGTTCAATACCAGCAAATGCAGTGTTGGTCTGTAGCCCTCCTACTCTAGGATCACCTGAGAAGTGAACTCACTGGGCCATCCCAGTCCTGAAGAATCAGAACCTGATTGTTTCCTAGGGGGCGGCATCACAATTCTGCATAGTCAAGTCTGAGAACGTCTTTGTGCCCTCAGGTGGCTAAAGGAGGAATGAACTGTAGCTTTCCTGAGGCCCAGGCCGAACAGCCTGCTTTTGGCTGGGGTGGGGTAAAGCGAAATGACAGCTGTGGTTTGTGGTGAGACTCTTTATTTTATGCTTGGGTGGGAGGAACCCCCACTCGTGAGGTAGGAAAGCAAGGTCGCACGAGGAGGCAGCAATCGGGTGTCCCTCTGAACGTGATGTAAGGTGGTGGCCGCTCCTTTGCAGTAGTAGGTAAGTCCCCTCCCAGGCTGCCGCCTGACAGACGCTGGTCCCCACACAATTCCCATCCTTCCCCCAGAGAGAGAAGCTCTGAGATGAGTGCCCCTCCTTCCTTCAGAGAGGTGGACCCTCTGCCTCTTGAAAGCGGGGATTGATGGTGGTTGTGATGGCACTCTTGTAGAGAGGATTGCTGATCTAAGGAAAGAAGTTGGAAATTATAAAGAAAGATCCCAAGATTCCTCTTTCCTTTTATCTAGTCCTAAGAGGCCAACCTAGAAATTGAGCAGGGCCCTCGTAGTTGATGGAAGTGTGCAGAGGAGGGACAAACCAAGGTGAACATGACCTAGGTGGGAGGGGTCAGGGCTGGGTGTGGGATGGGCAAGCAGAGAGCAAGAAGGATGCAACTATGGGAAAGCAAGTAAAACCCAGACCAGTGGGATAGAGGCAGAATCTCCTCACCTGCTTCCAGTTGAGGTTCTGCCGCTCCTTCTCAAAGCGATTGTATTCCCGGCGGTCATAGATTTCCACTGAGAGCCGGTAAGCCAGGACCAGCCCCAAACCTACTGCCACAATGCCCCCTACACAGCCGAGCACAATGGCCTGGGTGTGGTCTACTCCCTCTACAAGGGAGAAAAGACTTATGAGGGCTGGAGCATAGGAACGGGTCAGCAGTTGCCCACACTGTCCAGCCCCATCTAGCCTCCCCAACCCTGCCTGACAGTGAAAGCAAAAGGAACCCAGCAGGATCCAAGGTTATCCACAGTGTCAGGGCCTCAGTCTTGTCCACTTGGTCCATTAACTCTACCATTGCCCTGTGATTCACAGTTCTGCTTCAACCCTCAGCCTCCCCATCCCCGAAACTGAGGCCCTACCTATCAGACTTCAAGTGCTCCACTTGGTGTGCCCACGGCATCCCTGTCCACTTACTCTCTTGGGGTCTCACTCTCAGCACGACCCTACTTTCAGTCTCATCCTCCACCAGGAAGAAGAAGAGCTGGTTGTCCAGGGTCCTTTCTTTGCACCAGCTGTCATCCAGGATGGGGTTCAAAGCCAGGGTCACATTGACATGGGCACAAGCCTTGCTGCAGTTGGTGGCCAGGGCACCAGTCCCGAAGGCTCTGCACTCTGCACAGTCCCTGCCCAGCAGACCCCAATAAGTTACCAGCTGGGCAGTTGTCACCCACTGGTCCTTGTGCACACATGCAGGAAAGAGAGCAGGCAGGCAGGAGTGGCTTAGCTCATCGCCCTGTGCCCTGGCTCCCAAAATGCATGATGTGAGGCTCACCTGTGTTTCTCACATGGTGTCTTGCAGCCTGGGCACTGATCACACAGGGCACCATAGTAGCCATCCAGGCACTGGCAGCGGTTGCATTTGCATTGTCCATGCCCACTGCAGAGCCCACCCTCAGGACTGATACAGCTGTTCACGTCCCCGCTGCACTCACAGGCTCTGCCCGAACGGTTGGCACGACAGTGACACACTCCACATTGGCAGCGGCCAAAGCCTGGTGCAGAACCATGTACAACGTGACAACCATGTTCCCAGCACACAATTTTGACATCACAGGCTACCTAGAGCTGACGGGTCCCTCACAGGCCCATGCATCCAATCCCTCCCAAGTGTGCCAGACACATCTTCCAACTCTTTGAAACTTGCCCCTAGTGCTGTGATGCTCCCAGAGCCTAAGTACCCTTGGGGGAGCCTCTGTCCCCACCCTTCTCTCAAAACACTCCAGGTACCTCCACAGAGGATGCCCTCATGTCGTTCACAGCTGGCATCATCACACTCGCACAGACGCCCGGAGCTCTGTCCGTTGCAGCTGCAGCGTCCACACTGGCACCGTCCCTTCCCACTGCACAGGGGCCCTGTCCCATTGGGGACCCGGCAGCCAGACTCCAGATCCAGGGAGGACAGCTCCTCCTCAGAACACTCACAGAGCCGGCCCAGACGGCCAGGAGCACAGCTGGGAGAGGAGGGGGGACAGAAAAAGTAAGTCAGAGGGAAGCAGATGTGGCTTAAGTGATTGGGTTCCCACCTACCACATAGGAGGTCCAGGGTTCGATTCCCAGGGCCTCCTGGTGAAGGCAAGCTGGCCTGCGTGGATAGCTGGCCCAAGAGGAGTGCTGGCCCACGCAGAGTGCTGGCCTGCGCGGAGAGCTGGCACAGCGAGATAATGCAACAAAGAGACACAAAGGAGAGACTATAAGAGACACAGCAGACCAGGGAGCTAAGGTGGTGCAAGAGATTGAGCACCTCTCTCCACTCCAGAAGGTCCCAGGATCGGTTCCTGGTGCCACCTAAAGAGAAGACAAGCAGACACAGAAGAACACACAGCGGATGGACACGGAGAGCAGACAGCAAGTGCAAAACAATGGGGGGCGGGAATAAATAAATCTTAAAAAAAAAAAAAGTAGATCAGAGAGTTTGACAAGGTCTTGACCTGTCTTTCCCAATCCAAGTTTCTGCAAAAGTTGGAGAGAGAGTGGCTGAAGCGATGCTAGAGTACAGTGGAGCACTGGGGGTAGACGAGTGTGGGTAGTTCTGGTTTAGGGGATGGTCTTAGCATGTCTGGGGAGCTTCAGGGGATGAAGTTCAGGGTGGAGTCTTGGGATATGGAAGGATGGAAGGCAGAAGAGAAGGGAATACAGGTGTTGGTCGTTTGAGGGAACGAGGTGGGTAAAGGAAGCAGGAGGCCCTCACCTGCACACTCCGCATTGTAGATCCCCCTGGCCACCACTGCAGTGGGGAGCCTGGGGCTGGGTGTCCTGGCAATTACAGTCGCACACTGTATGCAACTCCACAACCAGCTCCTCCGAGAAACCAAGGGCCCGGAACCTCAGAAGATGGGGCTCTGTGAGGCAGTGGGTAGCTTGAAGAGTAACCCAGAAGTTCACCTGAGGACAGTGTGGGCAGGAGGGAGACTTAAGATTGCACACACCCAAACACTGAACCCACTGATCATCCAGAACACTTACTAAGGGGTAGGTTCATGCTAACACCCGTCTCCTAGAAACATGCTTGGGGGAGCCACTCATTAAATCCCCCCAGAAAGGATGGATGGAGGACAACCCTGTGCTTTTGCTTTGTTCTCTGTGCCTGCTCCCCATCTCTTCCTGCCTACTTCTATTTCCCACTGTCATCCAGTCTTCAATCCCATTTCCTTCCTTGTGCCTATCTTGGCCAGCTCTCACCGTCTGGTTGACTCGGACGTGATTGCACTGGCCCCGGTCCCCAGCCTCATACTCCATCTCCTTGGGACCTCCACACTGTGACTCGTAAGAGATGTGGACCCCGGGAGGGGGTGAAGAGTGTTCAAGGGTCACAGTGGATGACAGGCTCTGTGGGAAGAGAGGGAGTGAGTAACCACAAGAAGGCAGGACGCCAACCCCACCTTCTTCCCTCCCAGCTGTTCCAAATTCCACCAGAACCCTGCCCTCTGCCCTCCCTGAGGCTCCTTCCATTCTGTCCAGTCAGGAGGCATTTTCTGGAGCAAGGACCTGTGCAGAAAGAACCTGGAATGGGGTGCATGGGAATCTGGAGACCTCTAAAACAGCATGTCAATGCATCTGTCTGAGGATCTGCTGAGGTTCAGGGGCTGGCCAGGCACTATAAATGTGCAGTGTCTCCAAATCAGGATGCATATCCTGTCTGCATACAAGGTCTAAAGGGAAGATTCTTTAAATTGGGTTTGTCCTGAGAAACTTGATACTTTCTCCAACTAAGGACAGAAATCTTGTCGGCAAGAAGCTTACAGTCTAATTATGAAGATAAGACCTAAACCCAAGAAACACTTAAGAATTTTTATAGTTCCTTCCACCTGCAGAGAAGTGGATGTGGCTCAAGCAACTGGGCACCCGCCTACTATGTGGGAGGTCCCAGGTTTGGTTTCCAGTGCCTCCTAAAGAAGACCAGTAAGACAGCAAGCTGACACAAGATGAGGTAACAAGATGACACAACAAGTAGACACAACGAGAGACATAACAAGCAGGGAGCAGATGTGGCTCAAGCAATTGGGCACCTCCCTCCCACATGGGAGCCCCAGGTTTAGTTCCTGGTGTCTCCTAAAAAAAAAGCAGACAAGCAGACACAGCAGACAGTGAGCTCAAACAATGAGAGCAGGGGGTGGGGATAAGTAAAATAAATTTTAAAAAATTCTATGGTTCCTGTGAAGAATATCCCTGAATTATTTCTAAGCTTAGTGAAAGCAGACTATCCAGATCTCATAGTCTTTGTACACAGACTGGCGACGAATGCCAGCCCTTCCATTTGTTATCTGTGTGACCTTGGGCAAGTCACTTAGCCTCCTTGTGTCTATTTCCTCATCTGTAAAATAAGGATGATAATAGTTACCAAGCAGGGGGTTGGTGGGGTTAAATGAGATGGCAAACAGTATGTGTACTTCAGAGCTCGGCCTGAAATAAAGCCTCAATGAATGTTAGTTTCCTTCCTTGTCCAGAGCAGGACTGCATGCTGGGCATGTATCAGACTCTTCAGATTTACGATCGGATGACTGAATGAGTGGACGGACTAATAATGATAGGCACATGCGAACCGTAGGTAGGAGCTGTGGGGTGTTAGATTAAAAAAAGGTCATTCCCTCTTAGTTCTGCCACCTCCCACCCGACCCTGGGGCCCCTTTCCACCTTTCCCTAGTGCCCACCCTCACCATTCTACCCCCTCCCTCAAGCCCCTCACATTATAAGCGTCCATGATGAGCTGCACCACATTGCTCGAGTCCTCACTCAGCTCCCCCACCGCAGACTTAGGAATCAGCTTACTCAGCTCCTGAGTGATGAGGAGTTGAAGGAAAACGGTGGGTCACAGCTCTAGGGAGATGGGCTTTGGGGAGTCTGGGACAAGGGCACATCGGAGGGAGAATGGGTCTTCTATATAAAGGCTGGGAGGTTCTCACCTGGTAGACGGGCAGGGTGGCACTGGTGACAGCAAAGATAGGCTGGATGTTTGCCGCCGAGAGGACCTGGGCTAACTGACCCACAGAGGGGTAGTCCTAGGGCGGGGTGAGGACAAGGTGAGCATCACAGAGCCCCCCAAACGTGCAAGGTGTCCTCAGTCCAGGGAATCCAGGAACCAGGACTCCACCAACCGGAGCAATCCTGGAGGCTTGGCAAGGAGCAGGGATGTGGGGAGGGGAGGGGGTCACAGGTTTCCTGTCTGAGCAGCTGGAGGGACATGGAGAGGAGGAACTGCTGGGGAACACAGCAGGGTAGTCACTGGTGAGAAGTGGGAGGCTGGGGGTGAGGTTCTGGGAGGAGAGGGGTGGGGTGAAGACAGAGACTTACAAAGTCTTGGTTGCGGATATAGAGGCCATTGCTGTCCAGGTGGCAGTGCCCATCGCTGGGCATGAAAATGCCGCCTAACTTCCCATCCCCAGCTGTGTGGAAGGTGTCGTCTGAGGTGAACACCAGCAGCCGGGACACGTTTCTCCAGCCAATCTGCTCCTGGAGTGGGGTGGGGATTAGGCTTTGCACCTGGGCATGACCCTTGAGCCACCCCAGCCAGTTCTATGAGCCAAGGACTTGGCCAGGCTCATTCTGAGTCAGTTTGTCCTTGCCCCTGCCTCCAGCTCCTGCTTCTCCCTGCTCTCCCCAGCCTCTAAAACAGGGCTGCTGTCAGCCTCCCCGTGAATTAGAAAAACATGCCTCTTCCTCAAACACTTTACTCCAGTCTACCAAGAGATGTAAAATAGATATGCAAATCTACAAGGACTACAATAGGAAATGAATGGCACCTACATAACCATAAGTGGCAGGCCTGACCTCACACTGTCCTCCAGGCTCAGATCCCCACGGGGCCTGCTCACCTGGCAGAGTGCAGCCTGCAGAATGGCATCAAAGCCACCTTCAGGTGAGTCCAGGTTGCCAGACACACTCTGGCGCCCCACCTCCTGCTCAAAGGCTGCGGCATCAGCTGTCAGGGACAGCACATGGTGAAAGCTGAAGGGCGGCTGGCAGCGCTCCAGCCGGGTGGGGCAGGGGTGGCGCAGCTTGGAGGGCACTGTGCTCACGAAGGGCAGCACCGTTTTGTCCACGAAAGAGCCAAAGCCTGGGAAGGGGAAGGCATGAAGGCTGTGCCAGAAGTCACTGGGCAGCAGCAGGTTGGAGAGGTCACTGCTGAAGACTCAGAAAGGAGCCCATAGGAAATGGGGGGTGGGAGGTGGCCATAGAGAAGATGCTGAGAGAGGGTTCTCCTAGAGAGCAGGGGCCTAAAACTTAGCAGGGGTAAAAAAAGCGAAACCCTCAGACGCAGGAGGTAGCAGGTGGAGGAGATTAAGGGGAGGGCACAGTAGGGCCAGGCACAGCTTACTGAAGGCTGAGGAAGGTGGTGAGGGGGTACGAGGTAGGAGCAGACTGCGGCCAAGGATGGAGATCTTGAACAGAGGAGGGGTGAGCACAGAATGTGGAACCAGGGACAGTGGCATCTAGGCCTTGTCCAAGAGACCCTGGGCTGAGTGGCATCAGGTTGTACCCAGGTTGGTAGGTCTGGGGCAACTATCTGATCCCAGAAAGCTGACTGCAGTCTCTCTGAGACTTAGTTACCCCTCCTGTCAAAGGAGGGAAGGCACGGGACAGACTCTTAAATCTTCTCCTGCTCTGACCTTGAAGGTGGGCATCTAGGGGGTAGATGCCAGTACCTGTGGCCCCATCAGGTCTGTTAAAAACTGGAAGAGGGCAGTTTGGGGCTCTTGCATGTCCAGGACGTTGTCAGAGGCTAAGGCAGTGGTTGAAGTCAGGTCAGAAGCAAGGGCTGACAGGGTGGGGGGGGCAGCGCTCCGCTCACCAATGCGTACTGAGTGGGTGACTTCTTGCAGCCGGGCCAGCAGGTTGCGCCCGAGCTGGCGCACGCGCTCCAGATCGTCCTTCATGGAGTAGCTCAGGTCCATGAGGTAGTACAGGTCCACCGGGTAACCCTCGGCACGGAGGAAGCGGACCAGGAGCCGCTGGGGCTCCCCTGGAGGGCGGGGAGGCGCGGGCCCGAGGTCAGGGGGCGCGTTCATATCCCAGCCCAGACCTCTGCCCCGAGACCCCACCGCCCCCAACTCACCGGGCCGCAGGGTGACCCGCACCCGCTGCGGCGCCAGCTGGGTGGCCCCCTCGCCGCGGACGCCCTGGCTGAGCGGCTGGTCCTGCAGCACCTCCTTCCCGCCGCGGGGCTCCTCCAGGTCTTCCGGGGGGCAGCCCTGGACCAGCAGCTCCTCTCGCCGGGCGCAGCGCCGCGACTCCGCCTCCCCCGACCCGGTGAAGTTCTGCGTGGCAGGAGGAGGCGCGTCGCGACCCCCGACCACGAGACCCTCAGCCTGGCTCTAGAACCATCCTTCAAGCCTGGGCACCTCCAATCCCTCTCCTCTCAATCAACTCCCTGAGCTCCTCTCATTCCCTCTCCTCTCGTTTCTTCCAGCACTACCCTTGATCCCTGTCCTTTCCTCTTTGTCAGAGTCCCACTGCCTATAGCACCCCTCTCCCCTACCCTTATCTTGATTCTCCCTTTCCCCAGTTACCCATCCTTCCCCTCCCCCTAGGGTCACAGACTTCCTGTTGAGATCTCAGGGGACTAACTTCAGCTACCACAAACAAAAGGGGGAGCCTGCCCTCCTAGTGCAATCTCCCCTGCATGCTCAGGTCAAAATGGGAAGGGGCTTGGGCTAAGACCCACAGTTCCTGGGAAGCGGAAGGATCGGAACAGAACAGATGCCCCCTCCTACAACCTAGTGCGTCTGGCACCCCTGGGACTGGCTGGGAAGCCACAGGGGAAGGAAATGGTTAATGTGGCTTCTCAGCTGGCCCAGGTGCCAACCTCTGGTCTGGGGATTGGAGGAGTCAGACACAGACCCGACTGTCCCAAGAGCCCCATCTCCCCACCCCCAGCTTGGCACCTCTGCCTCTAGCAGACCTGAGTCTACCCTCCCAGATGCTCGCTGTGCCTTTCTCCTGGGCCCTCTCAGCCTCTGTAACTCTGCCTCCTGGAGTTTGCCCTCATCTCTTATCTCAGTGCCTATAGTGATCTAACTCTCCAGATTCCTGTAAGCAGGACAGTTCTGCTCCCACTCCCACCCCCACTTCGGGCACCCCTCATGCCCTGCTACTCAGTTTGCCAAGTCACTTTAGGGCAAAAACAAAAAACAGCCTTGTTTGACCAGCCAGGGAGACCCCTCTCCCTAATATCTTTCTCAGCCACTCACTCTTTACTCAGGTGGCTCAAGAATGTCCCCCCACCACCCCCCAGGCCTCAAACTGCCTCTGCCTCCCGACCCAATCACAGGCTGCTACACAACCAGAAACAGACATCCCTCCCCACAAACAGATTCAGAAACTCAATCACTCCCTTTCTCACATGTGTACATGCACAACAGGTCCCTCTGATTAAATTACCTACACACAAACATGAATTCCCACAAGCATACACTTCCTCCAGATTTACTGGCATGAGCCCTCTCCATATTTCACAAATACACAGACATAATCACACATAAAGAGTCCTTGCATGCACACACACTCAGGAGTCCTATGTGCACAAACTCGGTCACACACAGGACTGCAGAGTGCACCCAGGAAACCACACCCATGCCCACACAATCATGCACAGGGGCTTTGTTCATACTTCCATCCAGGCTGCACACACACATGCACATGGTTCAAAGCCCACAAGCCTATTTTTACCAGTTGCTTGCACCATGCACAGCTGGGATGTAAGTGGATGCACTGCTGACAGGAGAAGGCTGGCTGGCAGGACCCCAGCAGGGACAGGTCAGGATGCCCCTGTTCCATGGCCTCCCCTGGGGATGGGATCTTGGTGTCCAACTCACTCTCACCCCTGCTCAGGGCCAGCAGGAACCCAAGGACCATTGACAAAGTCACCATGGCCTGTAATAGAGTGTAAAGGGGGATATGTGGGTCCTTAGGGTGGACCCCAAGCTCTCAGTCCTCTCAACTCAGCCTGTAGTTGTCACTCTCAAAACCCCACCTCAACTCCTTATCTCCCCTCATAGTTTCACTTCCCCCTGTGGATTCAGCAGTTTCTTCAAGATGACAGTAAGGGGCAAGTACCAGGTTGGGTTAGGGCCTCAGAGAAGACCTGACCCTCCTGTATGCAGACTTCACAAGTCGAGGGTGGACAAAATGGCCTAACCAAGGGCTGGGGGTCTAGGCTGGGAGGCACTAAGGGCTGCCCACAGGTGTCTTCACCAGGATGCCAACCCACATTGGAGGGAATCACATGGGAAACGGACTGGGTGCCAGTCCTGCCTCAGCCACTGCCTGGCTGTGCAACAAATCATACTTTCTCTCTGGGCCTTAGTTTCCCCATCTGTAAAGTGAGAGAGTTGAATAAATCATCTGACAGCTCTTGCAGCTTTCATATCTTGCATTCTAAATAAATAAGGGAAGAGAATCAAGGATTTTAAATAAGGGAAGAAGGTCTGGGGGGTGGGAATGAGGAAAGAGGGCTGGAGCAGAGGAGAGAACGTGTGGAAGAGGTAGAGAAGGCTAGCTCTACTTGATTGACCTGGTAGCAAGAGGAATGAGGATTAGACCACAAGAATAACTTTCTAAAGGTCTGGGATAAGGGAAGAAGGCAAGCCAGGGTTGGTAAAATTTTCTCTTTCCTGGACTTTGCACAAAGGGAGAAAGAGCCTAGAGGCACAGTAATTCCTGGAATGACCTCTGGGATAACCTAGGGAAGACCAGGCAAACTCGAGACTTTTTCTTTTAACTTATGAATTAAAAATTTGAATAGACAATCCATTCCTATGGTTCAAAAATCAAAAACTTAAAAAAAAGATATACAGGGAAACGGATGTGGCTCAAGTGATTGGGCTCCCATCTACCATATAGGAGGTCCAGGGTTCGATTCCCGGGGCCTCCTGGTGAAAAGCAAGCTGGCCCATGGGGTGAACTGGCCCACACGGAGTGCTGGCCCACGTGGAGTGCTGGCCTGCACAGGAGAGCTGGCCTGCACAGGAGTGCTGGCCAGCGCAGAGAGCTGGTGCAGCAAGATGACGCAACAAAAAAAGACACAGAAGAGAGACAGTAAGAGACGCAGCAGACCAGGGAGTTGAGGTGGTGCAAGAGATTGAGTGCCTCTCTCCCACTCCGGAAGGTCCCAGGATAGGTTCCCAGTGCTGCCTAAAGAGAAGACAAGCAAACACAGAGAGCAGACAGCAAGCACAAAACAATGAGGTGGCGGGGAGGGGGGGAGAAATAAATAAATAAAAATAAATTAAAAAAAAAATAAGAGAGAGAGGTATGCTTAAATATATATATATATATATA
>JAQZBX010032334.1:0-25890 GCA_029593785.1 Cabassous unicinctus | reverse complement strand
AGAGACTCAGCTCCTCTTCATTCGTGTAAAAGCTTTTATTATCAGTTATCATTTTACATTTTCATTTTAGTCATTTTAATATTTTTTGAGATCATATTTTGGTTTTAAATGTTATTTCCCTATGACAAGTGATATTTAACATCTTTTCATGGGCTTACATCCCCTTTGTATATATTCTTTGCTGATGTGTCTTCAAATTATAGTACATTTTTAATTGTTTTCTTTTTATCTTCATAATATTTAGTTTTAATATTATTCATATATTATGGATACATGTTCTTTGTCAAATAGTGGTGTAGCAAATATTTCTTTATTTTGTGACTTCAACAGTGTCTTTCACAGAGCAGATTTTATTATGATGAAGTACAATATATTCAGTTTTCTGCAATGTTCATGAATTTTGCATTTAATCTAAAAATGGGACGAACTTATGGTCACACAGATGTCCAATGCTTATGCTAGAAGTTTTATAATATTAGGTTTCATATTAATGTATAAATTCCATTTTAAAAGCTATTTTATATATGTTGCAAATGATGAGTTAGTGTCTCAGTTTTTTGGCAAAAGACTATTCAATCTTGTCAGCACAATTTTAAAAAGTATTTCCTCTATGGATATTCCTTAGCATATTTGTCAAAAATCAATTGAACAGTTATGTTTGAATCTATTTCTGAACTCTCTAATTGATTCCAATTATAGAAGTCTTTATCTTTTTTAGAGATCAAATATACCATTGTGGTTTTTTTTTTTTTCTTTATTAAAGAAGTTGTGAGTTTACAGAATAATCATGCATAAAATACAGGACTCCCATATACCACCACACCACCAATACCGTCCATTGTTTTGGAAGATTTGTTACAATTGGTGACAGTACATTTTATAAGTGTACTATTTATTAAAATCCATGGTTTAATTTAGAGTTCACTGTGACAGTAGTTCCATGGATTTTTTAAAAATTGTTTTGTTACATACAAATAACACCTGTACACCGTTACATTGTACACAGGCTTTGGGTTGTGTAACAGAGTGAACCATATGGTGGAAAATGGACTGTGGTTAACAGTAAAAATATGAGAGTGTTATTTCATAAAGTTTAACAAATGTATAGTACTAATACATAGTGTTAAAAACAGGGGTTATAAGGGAAAAATATACCAAATGTATGCTATAGACCATTGTTAGTGGTAATAATCTTATCATGTTCTTTCATAATCTGTAAGAAATGTTCCACAACAATGTAAGATGGCAGAGGGATGATGTATGGGAATTCTGCATATTATGCATGCTTGGTTTGTAAGCTCACAACTTCTCCAATAAATAAAAATGGGAAAAAATAAAAAAATTTAAAAGTGTATATGAATGAGGTCTGCTCAGAGCTTTTTATTTGGAGAACTCAGATCTCCCAAATTTTAAGTCACAATGAGGTCAAGCCACTTTTCAAATAGGGTCTAAAGGAAAGTACTTTGCTCTTCTCTAAAAGTCATGCACTTTCCAGCTTCTTGGGTACATACACCATCTATTTTGCATTCTCTTTAAGAACAGTTACTAAATGTAAGAAGGGTTATATTCCAGGGTCACACTCTGATTCCACAGATAATAACTTAGGGCTTTATTTTATGTGACACACACTGTTCATATTGATTTGATTTACCAGACAATTACAAAATTATAACAACCATGTAAGTTTGGAGAATAAAAAGGTAAGGCCATTTTGAAGGGTGGGAAGAATGATTCATGCATTCCTTTATTACTTCATGAATGCCCTGACTGAGTTATCATGTAAGGAACCATTCTAGGTCTGGAGATAAAGAATGGAGCCAAGACGCTGGCTCCCTGTAGAGAAAAGCCTGGAATTCCATGAAATAATCTGGAAATATCAATTAATGGAAGATGAATAAACATGAACATTTCAATATGCATAATCATGTGACCAAAATAAAACCACTTCCTGGGATGAAGAAAGGGGGATGGCAGTGGTAGTGGAGAGGCCACATAGTACTCCCAAGATTATGAATGTCATTATTAGTCCTAACAAAAATGAAGATATCTTTTTTGACTTGTTTTTGATAAGGAGAAGTTAAGTAAAAATTTTAGTTCATAGCTTAGTTTAGGACATAATTTTATTAGTATTTCATTCACAATTGAATTTAACATTTGAAAGGAATTCCAGGTTTTCCTTTTTAATTTGCCATTTTTTTTTCTTTTTTCTCTGAATATGGGTAATTTCTTGAATGAAAAATGAATTTGGAAGAGAGAGGCAAGATGGAATCGGTTTAGGTGGGCACTCAACATCTCTCTTACAGAGGACAGCTAATTGGGGACAGGATCCTGCTTGAGTGGTCTGTTTTGGGAACCCATGGAGTGAGAACATTAGGGACATCAATATGGAGGGAGCTGGACAGTTAGGTGGATTGTTCAAGATAAAATCATGAGTTCTTTCCCCTGCTGGAAATCATGGACGCAGACAGCTAAGCCCCACATCCAGGGCAAAGGACTAGGGTGAGCCCAGACTCCTACAGTCATCCCGGTGAAAGGGAGCATACTCCTAGAGTGGGAAGTTTCTGGCAGAAGGTGGAGAAGGCTTTCCATTCCATGGGTTTGGCTGCCTGGACCCCCTTGCAGCTTTGGGGAGCTAACAAGCCAGCTTGAAGTGGCACCAGGCTGAGAGAAGAGGCGAATCTGCTGAGGGAGCCTGATTTACCTAACTGCCCTGTGACATGGAGGCTTGGCTCAGGAGGGAGTGGAGTCGGCCAATTTTATCATTCTGCACTGAGCAGTATCAGAGCTTCAGCTCCCCTGGGGAAGCCAGGCAGTGGGAAATGTTTGATAAGTTTCCTTGAGTCTATTTAGGGTCCCCTCGGTAGACGGGGTGATCTAGAAGAGGCCTTCTTTTGGGTCCCTTATTTCTCCAAAAAAAAAAAAAGTTACTTAAAAAAAATTTTAACTTAGTTTAATTGCTACAATCTGCCTTGAAACCTGAAGATAGAAGCCTGTAGGGTAATTGATTGATGAACACAGGCAGGCTGAGAGGCTCCACAAGGGCCCAAGAAGGAACACTGTTCTTCCTTAGCTTTGTTTGACTGCTTGCTTGTGTGTTTGTTTGGTTTTTCTTTGTTTGTCTGTTTGTTTAATGTTTTTCTTTCCATTTTCTGCCCCGCCCCCTGACTTTTTTTTTTTAATTAAGTCCTCTTAGCTTGTTTCTTCTTTACTGTGCTTCTCCTTCCTTGATTTCCCATTCTCTGTATATGTTAATTTTGTCTACCAACGCTATCTCTTTTCCTTCCTTAATCTTTGTACATTCTGCTTTCTGTTGTGGTTCTTACATTCCACCTTTTTTCATTAGTCCTCAGCTTCATGGGTGTGGATTTCTATCTTTTGTCTATTCTGTTTTCTTTTTTTTTTAAATTATTGCTAACTTTTTCCTTTCAGGCATTTCTTTACTTTCTCTCTTTCCTCATCATTCTGGCCTTGTAAATTGTTCTATATATTTTCTTCTATTTGGTTTCCCATTCCATTGTAGGTACCCCAATTTTTCCCTGATTACCCTATACTGCCTACATGAGTTAAATATTCATTTTACTAAGGCTTATATGGGCCCTCTTCTAACTTTTATCAATAATACTATTATCCTTTTTCCTTTCTTACCTTTTTTGATTCCACTGACCCTAATCTTTTTTCTTCAAGGGAACATAGAAAATAGGAAGGAAATAGAACAAGAAGAACAAAGTGTGAAAGAGAATACTTAACACACACACAGAACCACCAGCTAAATAAAACTCTAGAGCAGAAAGATAAGCTAATCAACTGAATAAAACCATCAAGATAAAATGAAGACCAGAGGGCAATGAAAAATTACAAACCATACTGAAAAACAGGAGGACATGGACCAGTCCAATGACAAACTAAAAACCAGGAAGAGATGCAGAGCATCAAACAAGTAATCAAAGATGTCCAAACAAATAGCATGGACCAATTTAATGAAGTGAAGGAAGACATTAAGTATATTAATAAGACACTTAATGTGGACACAGGATATGGTAAACATCATCAAAAAGTATTCAACTGTACTGTCTAAATTCTAAACTATACTGTTAACCATTGACCATGTTTAGGATCTATGTTTCACTATCTGTATAACAGTTATAACAATGCTACCATCCACATACAAAAAGGTTTTAATATGGGGTGAGGAAAGGGGGTGGAGGTTGGGTAGATGAGAGACTCTAAAATTCTGTGTGTGACTTTGCTGTGACCTAAAACTTCTTTGAAAATTAAATGAAAATTTGGGAGACAATGGGGAGTGAGGGAACAAGGTGCCACGGCACAGACTGGTCAACTGATAATGCAGTGATAAAAATAAAAATCTTTTAAAATTTTTATTTATTTATTTTTGTTCTTTCCCATTTTTTAAATATCCCAGTCCTTTAATTTTATTTTATTTTTAGTGTTTTTTTTTAAGTTTTGATGTATTTTTTCTCTTAAATTTAAACTTTTCATTATTATTTCATATTCCTGTTTATTGTATTTGGCTATTTAATGGGCTTCATCTTTAGGGAAGATTTGGATCACAGAAGGGTTACAACATGGGCAGGAGAGGATCATTGGTGGGGGGTGTTTGGGATGGGGGTTTCATGGGAGGAAGTTCACCTGAATATACATAGAAGATATATAAAATTGTTCAAATGATCAAGGGGTGGGGCATGGTCACAGAGGGTGGAGAATCACTCAATAAATGAGATAATACTGAATTCCTAGCCTGGAGAGCTCTGCTAAATTCTCCTAGGAAACAGCAACAGTCCTCCAAGTGCACGGGCAGTTTCTGTCAAAGAGGATGGTACACTAATGGGTTCTTGTTATTGATGACTAGCCTTATGAGTCTTTGGTCTTGTAATTGAAACTTAGCCTATTGTTATGGGGTGCCTAATGGTTGCCATATGAAAGCCTTCTTGTTGCTCAAATGTGGCCTCTCTCTAAGCCAAAGTCAGCATATGAATGCATTACCTTCTCCCCAGCATGGGACATGACTCCTGGGGTTAGCCTCCCTGGCAACAAGTGATTAATACCAAGTGCCAATTGGCAATACAACTGGAAAAAGACCTTGAATAAAAGGGAGAAAAGATAAAGACAAATGAGTTCATGTGGCTAAGAGACTTCAAAGAGAGTCAGGAGGTCATCCAAAAGGTCATACTTATGCACACCTCAATAGGGTCTCATAGAACACCAAAGTGGATATGACCCCAAACAGAGGGGCTCCTGAGGGCTTTGGAGACACCCAGGACCTATATAAAGGGGGATAGCTCCAGAGATTGATGCCTTATCAGTGGGCCCTACTTTGGAATCTGTGCTCCTGAGAGTGATAGAGTTGGACTCAAATAAGTCCTCCTTGCACATGGTTCATCAGTCCCTTCTCTTCAAACCTATATGTGGTGCTGGAGTTTGTAAGTGTACTGGAGGCTTTGGCCTGCCCATGTGCCAGCTGTGCCTGGAATCTCAGTGGAGCTGCAACTCCTACTCTACAACTCAAGGGACTCACCCTTGTCACCTGGTGAGGAGATGATGATGGACAATGGCCATCCCATGGAGTGGAGAGAGTGTGCAGCTGCAGGCAGGATAATCCCATCCATCTTATCCATGGGATATAAGCCCCCTCTCACTTGGAGCTGGAGTGTACATCACAGTCTCAGACTCTTTAAGAGTGAGGTAAGAGCTATGGACTAGAGTGGACATACTGGTATTCTGTTTTAGGCATATTGTGATTCATGCAATGGAAGAAATTACAACATTGATGTGGAGCCAGTGGCCACTGCACACTTTCAGGGCAAGAAGAGGGAAAAGCAATTGTAATACAGGGTTTTTTCTGGACTTGGGAATTATCCTGAGTGACATTATAATAACAGATATAGGCCATTTTACATCAGCATATAACATGCAGAACTGTGTGGGAGAGATTGGGGTCTACATTGCAAACTATGATCCATGCTTAGTAGCAAAGCCCCAGGATGTGTATATCCATTGCAGTTGATGTCCCACAATAATGAAAGATGTTTATGCAGGATGTTCTGGGATGTTTGGGAGATGGAGAACATGGGAATCCCTGTAATTTTTTTGTAACATTTATGTAACCTAAGCATCTTTTAAAATATTTAAAAAAAAAGAAACTATAGGAATTTAGCCTGAAACTGTACCTCAAATAATATCAAATGCATGTGCATGGTTATTTGGAGAAGTGTATGGGTGGAAAATACATGCACACAATGTTATTTATAGCAATAGGTGTGTGTGCAAGCATAAAGGGATGAGGTGAGGAGCAGATCCTGATGTAGAAGGGGGCCTTCTTTTCTCAAAATGGGCATAGGCAAGAAGTCCCTTCACCTCAATTCTTGTCTCCATTCCTTCCTCCTGTCCTCCTTAGGCTTATTAGTCTTATCATGAATAAATGAACAAATGAATGACTGACAAAAAAAAATATTGTGTCTGTCATGCTCTCTTTGGTGTGGCCACACTGATCCCTTTATAATTCACTATACACATAAGTTATGATGCTGCCTGGAATGTTTCCATTTTCTCTTCTTCCTGAAATTCCCTTCCTCCAGTTAACTGAATGGATCTTTTCTCATTTTCTTCCTCATAAAATGAATGATTACCACCCTATGTGAAATTGCACCTGCCCCATCCATTGTTACAGCTGCATTGGTTTTTCTTGGCAGTTAACTCATCTAACATTCTATATATTTGCTTATGTGAATTTTCCCAATTTTATTGAAGGCTGTATATCCAGTAAACAGAAGAGTTTCTCAATAAAAACATTCAAATAAAAAAAAAAAGAAGAAACCGGGAGAACATACTGAAGAAATTGTAAACATACATAAAAAGGTGGCAGATATGATGGTGATGACTGGCACAATCCAAGAAATAAAAATGATGCTGGATTTACATAATACCAGATTTGAACAGGAAGAAGAAAGAATTAGTGATGTGGAAGACAGTACATCTGAAATCAAACAGATAGTAGAACAGATAGATAAAAAGATAGAAAAAATCCAGCAGGGACTTAGGGATTTAACAGACAGCACAAAACGCACAAACATACACATTATAGACATCCCAGAAGGAGAAGAGCAGGGAAAGGAGATAGAAGGAGTGTTGAAAGAAATAATGGCTGAAATTTTCCCAACCCTATTGAGGGAGATGACTGTACATGTCCAGGACACACAGGGCACCCCGAACTGTATAAATCCCAAAAGGCCTACTCCAAGACATATAATTATCAAAATGTCTAACACTCAAGACAATGAGAAAATACTCAAGGCAACAAGAGAAAAGAGAACCGTCGTATACAAGGGAAGCACATTATGATTAAGTGCTGATTTCTCATCTGAAACCATGGAGGCAAGAAAACAGTGGCATGACATGGTCAAGTACTAAAAGAAAAAAAATCTTCCAGCCATGAATTCTCTATCCAGCAAAGCTGGCATTCAAAAATGATGGAGAGTTCAAAATATTCACAGACCAACAGAAATTCAGAGAGTACCCCAATAAGAAACTTGCACTTCAAGAAATACTAAAGGAAGTTCTACAGGTTGAAAGGAAAAATCAGGAGAGAGAGAGAGTTGGAGGAGAGTGTAAGAACAACTGAAAAGACAAAAAGAGAAATAAAAACAACATATGACACACAAAAACAAAAAAAAGTATGCCTGATGTGAGAAATTCATTGAGAGTAATAGCACTGAATGTTAATGGATTAAACTCACCAGTCAAGAGACACAGATTGGCAGAATGGATAAGGAAATATGATTCATCGATATGCTATCTACAAAAAACTCAACTTAGATCCAGGGATTCAAGGAGGCTGATAGTGAATGGGTGGAATGTAATTTTACGAGCAAACAATAATCAAAAAAGGGCAGGAGTAGCTACCCTAATAATGGACAAAACAGATTTTAAATTCAAAACTATTGTAAAAGAAAATAATGGGCACTATGTATTAGTAAAATGGATAATCTTTCAAGAAGAGAGAACAATCATAAACATTTACACACCAAATCAGGGTGCCTCAAAATACATGAGGCAAACACTGGAATAACTAAGTGGAGACATAAAAGCCTCTACAATTATAGTGGGGGACTTTAATACAACATTATCACCATTAGACATAATATCTAGTAAGAGAATCAATAAAGAAACAAAGAATGTGAATAGCACATTAGAGGAGCTGCACATAAAAACATATACAGAACACTACACTCAAATTCCTTGGGATATGCATTCTCCTAGAGTGCACATGGATCATACTCCAAGACAGACCACATGCTAGGCTACAGAAAAACTCTCAATGAATTCAGAAAGATTGAGATTATACAAAGTAATTTCTCCGAGCACAATGGAATGAAATTGGAAATAACTAAGGGCCAGAGAATCAGATTAGGCACAAATATATGGAAGTTAAACAACACATGCTTAGATAAACAGTGGGTCAAGGAGGAAATCTCAAAAGAAATCAGTAACTACCTTGAAAAGAATGAAAATGACAACACAACATATCAAAAGCTATGGGTGCAGCCAAAGCTGTACTGAGAGGGAAATTGAGACCCATAAATGCATATATTGAAAATGAAGAAGGAGCTAAAATTGAAGACCTAACTGTACACCTGGAGGAATTGGAAAAACAACAAACTAACCCCTAATGAAGTAGAAAAAAGGACTTCACAAAGATTAGAGCAAAACTAAATGAATTAGAAAATAAGAAAGCACTAGAAAAAATAAAACCAAAAGCTGGTTCTTCGAGAAGATCAATAAAATTGACAATCCCTTAGCCAGACTAACAACAAAAAAGAGAGAGCAGCTGCAAATAAAGAAAATAAGGAATGAGTAAGGGGATATCATGACTGGCCCCACAGAAATAATCAGTATAATAAAAGGATACTTTGAAAAATTATATGTCAACAAGAATTATAATTTAGAGGAAATGGACAAATTTCTAGAAACTCACAAACAGCCTACATTGATGAAGGAAGAAATTGATGAACTCAACAGTCCAATTACAAGTAAAGAGGTAGACTCCGTCATCAAAAACCTCCCAAATAAGAAGAGCCCAGGACCAGAAAGCTTCACAGCTGAATTCTACTAAACATTCCAGAAAGAGGTAACACCCTCCTGATTAAGCTCTTCCAAAAAATAGAAGTAGAAGGAACTTTGCCTAACTAATTCTATAATGTGAACATTACCCTAATACCAAAGCAAAAGAAAGGTAACAAAAGAAAGGAAAATTACAGACCAATTTTTCTAATGAACCTATATACAATAATCCTCAACAAAACATTTGCTAATCACATTCAACAACATGTCAAAAGAATTATAGACCATGATCAAGTGGGTTTCATCCAAGGTATGCAAGCATGGTTCAACATAAGAAAATCAATCAATGTAATACACCACATAAACAGAGTGAAAGAAAAAAAATAACATGACCATTTCTACAGATATGGAAAAGGCATTTGACAAAATACAGCACTCTTTCCTGATAAAAACACTGCAAAAGATGGGAATCGAAGGAAACTTTCTGAACATGATAAAGGGTATATATGAAAAACATAAAGTTAACATCATCTTCAATGTAAAATCTTAAAAGCCTTTCCTCTGAGATTGGGAACAAATAAAGTTACCCACAATCACCCCTCCTATTTACTATTGTCTTAGAAGTACTTGCTCGAGCACTGCGGCAAGAAAAAGATATAAAAGGCATCCAAATTGGAAAAGAAGAAGTAAAAATTTCATTATTGCAGATGACATGATCCTACACATAGAAAGCCCTGAGAAATCCACAACAAAGCTGCTAGAGCTAATAAAGGAGTTCAGTAACATTGCAGGCTATAAGATCAATGCTCAAAAATCAGTAGCATTTCTGTACACGAATAAAGAGCAAACTGAGGAAGAAATCAAGATAAACATACCATTTACAATAGTAACTAAAAGAATCAAATACTTAAGGGATAAATTTAACTAAAGATGTAAAGGACTTATATACAGAAAAATACACAACACTGTTAAAAAAATTCAAAGAAGACCTAAATAAATGGAAGAATATTCCTGGTTCATGGATAGAAAGACTGAGCATCATCAAGATGTCTATCCTACACAAACTAATCTACAAATTTAATGCAATCCCAATAAAAATCAACACTGTATTTTTTGAGGAACTCGAAAAACTCACTACAAAATTTATTCGGAAGGGTAAGAGGCCCCAAATCACCAAAGACATATTGAAAAATGAAGTTGGGGATATCACACTACCTGACTTTAAAACATGCTACAAAGCTACAATGGTCAAAACGGCATCGTATTGGCACAAGTATAGACATGGAACCGAATTGAGAGTTCTGATATAAATCCTCTCATATACAGTCATCTGATATTTGACAAGACCACCAAGCCCGTTCATTTGGGAATGGCCTCTTCAACAAGTGACGCTTGGAGAACTGAATATCCATATTCAAAAAAATGAGAGAGGAACACCATCTCACACCTTATACAAAAATCAACTTAAAATGGATCAAAATTCTAAGTATAAGAGCCTATACCATAAAGACCTTGGAAGATTATGTAGTGGAGCATCTACAGGACCTGTAGTAGGAAATGGTTTCATGAACTTCACATCCAAATGAAAACAGCAAAAGAAAAAATAAATAAATTGGGTCTACTCAAAATTAAAAACTTTTGTAACTCAAAGGACGTTATTAAGAAAGCAAAACAACAGCCTACCCAAAGGGAGAAAATATTTGGCAACCATATATCTGTTAGGAGCCTAACATCCTGCATATATAAAGAAATCCTACACCTCGAAAATAAAAAGACAAGCAATCCATTTAAAAAATGGGCAAGTGAACTGAAAAGACACTTCTCCAAGGAAGAAATTCAAATGACTAAAAAGCACATGAAAAAAATGCTTGACAACGCTATTAGGGAAATGAAAATCAAAACTACAATGAGATACCATCTTACAGCCATTAGAATGGAGGCTATTAAAAATATAGCAGACTATAAGTGTTGGAGAGAATGTGGAAGAATGGGGACCCTCATCCATTGCTGGTAGGATTGTGAAATGTTCCAGCCACTGTGGAGGACAGTTTGGCAGTTCCTCAAAGAACTAACTGTAAATCTTCTGTATGATCCAGTGATTCCACTGCTGGTTCTATACCCAGAAGAACTGAAAGCAAAGACATGAACAGTTATATGCCCACCAATGTTCATAGTGGCATTATTCACTATTGCCAAAAGTTGGAATCAACCCAGGTGCCCATCAACAGATGAATGGATAAACAAAATGTGGTACATACATACAATGGAATATTACTCAGCTGTAGGAATGAATAAAGTCCTAACACATGGAATATCATGGATGAATCCTGAAGACCTTATGTTGAGTGAAGCAAGCCATGCATTGAAGTACATCACCTCACTGATATGAATTGACGAAATTGAGCAGTCTCCGAGATCCATTGTCTGCAAGATATGTTTACAACAAAGAGAAAGAGAAGAGAAAGTTGTGAGCCATCACTCATAAGGACATAATCTATGGTAAAATGATAGAGTGTATTTGCAGTATTGAAGGGATAGGACAGGTGGGTAGTGACATTATTGGGTTTGGTGGTGCATGGTTGACAGGTAGATAGATTGGGAAGGGTGGGTTAGAAAAGCCAGTATACTGGGGGGAGACCTGGGAAAGGGAACAGATGAACACTTGGGAGTTGTGGGTATTAGATTGAATGTACAGAGTGGGAATGCTCTTATGGCAATAAGACAAGGAAGTGTCACTGGTTTAGTGTGTGGGTGGGGGTCCATTTGGGACAGGGCACATCTGGAGCAGGCTTCTAGGGAGTGTGTGAGTGTTCATCCTGTCATAATGTGTTGTATCAGTGGGTGGAGATCACACAATGAGCAGGGACGAGATGGACTCCCATCTTTGGGAGGACTGATCCACTCAGAAATAGACAGGTGAGCATCTCTTATGAGCAAGGGCAGTTCCTAATAGAGGAGGACAAACTTGTGTGTTAAGACCTCTTATTGCATGTAACTATGAATCTTGTCATCCATTGAGTCAAGCCATGGGTCATCATGGACCCTGGGGGGATGGGGAGGGAGGAACAGAATAGATCAAAGAGGGGGTATTTAGCAATCAGTGGAAATGTTTTTCATTAACTTACAGTGATGGACAAAGGACATGAAGAATATCAAAATTTATAAAAGTGTATAGTCTAAAATGTAAACCATACTGCAAACCTTTGAAAATGTTTAGCAGCTATTTTTCACTATCTGTATAACAGTTATAACAGTGCTACCATCTACATACAAAAAGGTTTTATGTGGTGTGAGGAAAGGGGGAGGAGGTTGGTTATCTGAGATTCTCTTGTATTATGTATGTGACTATGCTGTGACCTAAAACTTCTTTGAAAATTAAATGAAAAATAGTGAGACACTGGGGAGTGAGAGGGAGAAAGTGTCATGGTACAGAATGGACACCACCCAATATTCCATTGATAGAAGGCAAAATGTAAAAAAAAAAATTTTTTTTTAATTTTTCCCATTTTTGAATATCCCAATCCTTTAATTTTATTTTATTTTTAGTTTTTTTTAAGTTTTCATGTATTTTATCTCTTACATTTAAACTTATAATTATTATTTCATTTTCCTATTAATTGTATTTGGCTATTGTATTGGCTTCATCTTTAAAGGAGCTTTGCATCACAGAAGGGTTATAATGGGGGTGGTAGAGGACCATTTGTTGGGGGTGTCAGGGATGGGGGGTTCATGAGAGGAAGTTAACCTGAACATACATAATAGGTATATAAAAATGTTCAAATGCTCACAAGGCATGGTCACAGTGGGTGGAGAATCACTGAATAAATGGGAGAATACTGAATTCCCATGCTGGAGAGCTCTGCCACATTCCCCAAGGGAGTAGCAACAGTACCGCAAGTGCAGGGGCAGTGTCTGGCAAAAGAGGATAATCCACTGATGGACTTTTGTTATTGATGACTAGCCTTATGAGTCTTTGCTCTTGAAATTGAAACTTAGCCTATTGTTACGGGGTGCCAAAGGGTTGCCTCCTGAGATCCTCCTTGTTCCTCAAATGTGGCCTCTCTCTAAGCCAACTCAGCATATGAATGCATTGCCTTCCCCCCAGCATGGGACATGACTCCTGGGGATGAGCCTCCCTGGCTACAAGGGATTACTACCAAGAGCCAACTGGCAATACAATTGGAGAAAGACCTCAAATAAAAGGGGGAAAAGGTAAAGACAAATGAGTTCAAATGGCTAAGAGACTTCAAAGTGAGTCGGGAGGTCATCCCAGAGGTAATGCTTATGCACATCTCAGAAGGACCTCATAGGCTACCAATGTGCATATCACCCCAAATAGAGGGGCTCCTGAGGGCTCTGGAGACACCCAAGTCCTATATAAGGGTGGATAGCTCCAGAGTTTGGTGCCTTATCAGTGGGCTCTACTTTGGAATCTGTGCTCCTGAGAATGACAAAGTTGGACTCAAATATGTCCTCCTTGCACGTGGTCCTTCTGTCACTTCTATTCAAACCTATATGTGGTGCTGTAGTTCATAAGTGCACTTCCAGAGACTGGAGTCTTTGGGCTTTCCATGTACCAGCTGGGCCTGGAATCTCAGTTGAGCTGCAACTCCTACTCTGCAGCTCAAGGGACTCATGCCAGATACCTGGCGGAGATATGATGATGGACAACGGAAGTCCCAGAGAATGGAGAGAGTCTGCAGCTGCAGGCAAGATAATCCCATCCATCTTATCCATGGGATATAAGCCCCCTCTCACTTGGAGGTGGAGTGGACATCACAGTACCAGACTCCTCAGGACTGGGAGAAGAGCTATGGACTAGAGTGGACTTACTGGTATTCTGTTGTAGATACATTGTGATTCGAGCAATGGAAGAAATTACAACACTGATGTGGAGCCAGTGGCCACTGGACACTTTCAGGGCAGGGAGAGGGAAAAGCAATTGTAATACAGGGGCTTTTTCCCGACTTGGGAATTATCCTGAGTGACATTGCAATGACAGATTTAGGCCATTTTATGTCAGCATATAGCATGCAGAACTCTGTGGGAGAGAGTGTGGTCTACAATGTGAACTATGTTCCATGCTTAGTGGCAAAGATCCAGGATGTGTATATCCATTGTAGTTGATGTGCCACACTAATGAGAGATGTTTATGTGGGAGGTTGTGGGAGGTGTGAGACGTGGGGGATATGGGAATCCCTATAATTTTTGTCTAACATTTATATAATCTAAGTATCTTTTTAAAAATTAAAAAAAAATTAAAAAATGAATATGAAAAAACAATTGTTAATTTAAATTTTAAACTATAAGGTTTATATTCCCATGTTTACTTTAAAATATATGTTTTCTACTTCAAAGTAACTGGGATTTCTTTGAATAAAATAAGCAGTTTCCATGTGTTTTATTATCTGCAATTTTTTTAGTGAGATGGATTCACATAACAAAATTTACCTTTTTAAAGTGTTAGCCAGTGGTATTTAGTATATTCACAATGTTGTGCATCTGCTTTACCTAATGCCAGAACCTTTTTTTCATCCCCAAAGGAAACGTCATACTCACATAGCCACTCCCCTTTCCCCAGTCCTACCATACCCTGGCAACCAGTAATCTTTCTCTCGCTGTGGATTGACCAATTCTTAATATTGCATATACATGTAATCATTAAAAATGACTGAACTTTTGTGTCTGACTACTTTTACTTAACATGATTTTCATTTGTCCATTGTCTTAGTGTGTACCATTACTTCATTCCTAGATGTGAGTAATTAGTATTCCTCTGTACTGATATAACACATTTTTGTTATCCCCTCCTCTTTTGTGTTTGGGGGAGCTTCAGAAGTATTGGTGCTGATTCTTCTTTCAATGTAGGAAAAACTTGAAACCACATCTATATTTTATTTTGGCATTCACTCTATCATATTTATCCCTTGATACTTTTAGAATCCAACTTTGTGCTGATGCTAGTTATCTTTAAATTCCCTGGGTGTGAACATGCTGTGTTATTCTGTTATTGAGCTTATTAAACAGACAACTTCAGAAGCCTCCTTTTCTTAGAAGTTTGTGTTGTTTTTGCTAGTTTTGGTTTTCTCAATGAGAATGCATTTTTGCTTGTCTTCTTAATACTCACAGCAATTATAGATTTATTTCAGCCTTAGCAATACAGTCCATGAACTCTAGTGGTTTAACTTTAAAACACTACTTCAATACTACTATTTAATAAATTAATGGCAGCATCTAAACCTGTGAAACTGAGGCATCATTCCCGATGCTTTCTTACCAAAGTCAGCTATTGGTGATCCTGGCATCCTGGCATCCTGGCATGTGGCAAGGCAAAATGGTGGCCAATCTTTTCTAAAATCCCTGACTTCCCCTCCAGGCTCACCAGCTCCCAGATATCAACTGTGGGTGATCAGGCATATGGCTCATCTCTTTCCAGGCCTCCTCTCTCAGCCTAGGCTGTGCCACTTTCTCCCCAAGCTCAGCTGTGGGTGATCTGGCATATATCTCTGGGCCTCCTCTCAGGGCTTCTCTGTCCTTCTGCAACTGTAGGCAAAACTAGACTTCTCTTGCTCATGTGGCATAGTCAAAATCACAGAACTTCCTTTCTCTGTGACTCTCTGCTTTTAGTTCTCCACTTATATAAGCTTCCAGCAAGAAGGTGGAGACACAATCTGCATCATAACTCACTGATATAGCCCAATTAAAGGCCCTAAATTGATCTAATAAAAAATAATCTAATTGAAAGATCCTTTAACTTAATATAACCAAAATCCTCTCATACAAAAGGCTTCCATGCACAGGAATGGGGTAGCTTAAGAGCATAATTTTATGAGGTCCACAAAGGATTCAGTACAGGACACACACAAAAAAGAATTCCATAAATCAGTGTTAAGATTTCTCTATTACTATATTTATCTTGTCATATATATATTGAACAAAAATGGTTGCTAATACTCACAGATTAATTTGTATAGCATATTTTATCTAAAAATAAAAACACCTAGTGAAGTTTTTCACAACTGGAAAATTATCAGTACTTTTGTTTTGTTTTTTGATTTCTCACACACATTAACAACAGGCTACATATATACAGTTTTCAACTGGAGATAGAAACAGGTTTAAAAAAATAAGCAAAACTCAAAAATTATCTTTCTGGAATTAACCATTTGCTAAAATTCTTCTATTATCTTTTCTTTGAATATCCTCAATGATTATCCAATTAGTGTTTCTGTTTTACAGACCTTGTTAAATTACTAATTGTCAAATGTATTTTCTTTTTTTCTATTCTTTTTTCTTTTTTTTTTTTTTTGGCTTTTAGAAACACAATTTATCTTAAAGTGCTGGAAGACCAAAGTCCAAAATGAGTCTAACTGGGCTAAGATCAAGGTGTCAGCAGGTCTGGTTCCTTCTGGAGGCTCTATAGAGAATCTCTTCCTTGCCTTTTCCTGCTTTCAGAAGCTGCCTGAAATCCTTGGCTTGTGACCCTTTTCTCAGTCTTCAAAGCCAGCAGCACATCTTCAAATTTCTCTCTGACTCTGACCCTTCCCTCCATAGCCACATGTCCTTCTCTGCCTCCCCTGCCTCCCTGTCTATTAGGCCCAACTGAATAATCCAGGACCCTGTCCCTGTGGTTGTAGGAGGCTTTTTTTAAATACATTTTTTTATTAAAAAAAAATACTTTAGATTACATGTTACATAACAAATAGGCATTCCCATATGCCTCACTCCTTACCCCTCCCACACTTTCCCACATTAATACCATCCATCATTAGTGTGGTACATTTATTACAATTGATGAGCACACATTGAAGCATTGTTCTAAGCATGGTTTATAGTTTACATTATAGTTACCCAGATAATTTTGTAACTTATGACAAAATGTATAATGGTGTGTACACATTATTGCAACAACATTCAGGAAAATACCAATGTCCTGAAAATGCCCCCATAGTATACCTGATTTTTGCTCAAAACCTGCAGTGGCCACTCTCTCCACATCAATGATAAAAGTTCTCCCACTCCTATAATAACAATAAGTCTATAGTAGAATAACTGTAAGTCTATTCTATACCATTGTTCAGTCCTCAATCATGAGGATGCTGGGAGGTGATGCCTACTCTGCCTCTAATTGAGAAGGGGCTTAGATCCCATGGGACTGATGGATGGGAATAACTTGATTGCAGTTGCAGACATTCTCTGTTCCTTGAGGTGGTTGTTGTCCATCATCATCTACTTGTTAGTTATCATGGGTTAGTCTAATGAACTGGAGACTAGGTGTTGCAACTCTCTGTAGATTTGGGTCACAACTGGAACATGGACAGCCCATAGATTAAAGGCTCTTAGACATATATTTACCAAGTCTAGTACTAACTATAGGTTCAAATAGAAAGGGCAGAAGGGCCATGTGTAAGGAAGCCACAGATGAGTGCAACTCTGTCACACCAGGGAGTATAAATTCCAAAGTAAGGTTCACTAACAGGGTGCCAAAATCCTGAGCTGTCTGCCATGCCTATAGTGTCTGGATGTCTCTAGAACCCTCAGGAACCCTGCTCTTTGAGGCAATATTTATTCTGGCAGTCAATCAGATCCTGCTGAGATATGCATAAGCTTAATCACTGGAATGACCTTCCAACTCACTTTGAAATCTCTTAGCCATAAAAACTCATAGTTACCTTTTCCCCCTTTTGGTCAAGGGCTTTTTCCAGGTGCATTTCTGTTGGTGCTGGGTAATAATCCCTCAGTGCCAGGGAGGCTCTTTCCCAGCAGTCATGTCCCATGCCAGAGTAAAGATAATGCATTTATATGTTGAGTTTCGTTTAGATAGAGGTCACATTTTTTTCAAGTGTATTTTTATGGTCTGTGGTCTATAAAAAGTATATTCTGCCCCTCCCAGCAAAGTGTGTATTGTATAATGATAAAGATAGATGCCTACAGAAAACACTCGGCTCAATGTACTCCTAAAGTTAGAACAAGATGTTTATAATAGCCCAGAGGAGCTAAATGGATGGAAAAGAAAACACTTTGCAGAGCTCCCAAACTTTGAGTTTTGATTTATATGATCAGGGGTATAAATTCAGGGAGGGAATTTTAAGAAAGGAAAAAAAAAATGAACAGTGAAGTCATCTTGTCTTGAAATTTCCTTTATTGCAAGGTTTTTTCTTTGATTCAAATTCTTTGCTTATTATAGTTCTTTTAAGATATTCTATTTCTTCAGTTTTTAAAGATTTATTTATTCCCCCCCCCACTTATTGTTTTGTGCTCACTGTCTGCTCTCTGTGTCCATTTGCTGTTTGTTCTTCGGTGTCTGCTTGTCTTCTCTTTAGGGAGCACTGGGAACCAATACTGAGACCTTCTGAAGTGAGAGACAGGTGCTCAATCTCTTGCACCACCTCTGTTCCCTAGTCTGCTGTGTCTCTTATTGTCTCTTCTCTGTGTATCTTTTTTGCCTCATCTTGCTGAGCCAGCTCTCCATGTGGGCCAGCACTCCACATGGGCCAGCTGTCCACTCAGGCCAGATCACTGCATGGGTCAGCTTGCCTTCACCAGGAAGCCCTGGGAATTGAACCCTGGAATTCCTATATGGTAGACAGAAGCCCAATTGCTTGAGCTACATCTTCTTCTTTCTATTTCTTCTTGAGTCATTATTCATAATTTGTACATTTATAGGAATTTATCCCATCTATATTATTTAATTTGCTCAATTACAATTGTTCATAGTATCTTCTTGCAATCCATTTTATTTCTTTAAAGGCAGTATTGATGCCCGCACTTGAATTTCTCATTTTAGGTTTTGGTATTTTCTTTTTTTTTCCTTCTTTGCTAGTCTAGCAAAAAGTTTGAAAATTTTATTGAAATTTTCATATAAACAACTATTGGTTTTATTGATTTTGTCTACTGTATTTATCTTTAAAATTCTTTATTTGTCCTCTCTTATCTTTATTATTTCCTTCTTTCTTATAATTTTGGGTTTAGTTTGCTCTTCTTTTTATAATTCTCTAAGATGATGTAAAGATATAGTCTAGACTTATGGTTATTTTTCTTTATTAATTTAGGTGTTTAAAGGTATAAAGCTGCTTGAGCAATGCTTTCCTTTCATCCTGTAAATGTAGATATGTGGCTATCATTTTCATTCATATCAAAGTATTTTCTAATTTCCATTGTCATTCAGTTTTTTACCTACTGGTTGTTTGATGGGTGTGGTTTAATATCCACATGTTTGTGAATTTTCTAGTTTCTTTATGTTACTGATTTTTTATTTCATTCCATTATTGTTGGAGAAGATACTTTGATTTCAGTGTTTGAACACTTTTTAGATTTGTTTTGTGACTAGGCATATATGGCCTGTCTTTAAGAATGCTCCATACATACTTGAGAAGAATGTGTATTTTCTTCTGTTGTGTGGATTGTTATTTATGTGTCTGCTAGGTTTAGCTGGTTGATACTATTGTTTAATTCCTCTAGTTTTTGTTTAAAAAATCTGTCTGGTTGTGCTGTCTGTTATTGGATTTGGGATATCGAAATGCCCATGTATCATATAAATATATATTTCACACATCATTTTTGCTGCATATATTTTGGGACTTTTGTTAGTTGTTCATATGCTTGTACATTTTTTTTTTGATGAATGACAAGTTTAATTAATGTATAATGTCTTTGTTCTCATAACATTTTTTACTTAGTCTACTTTTTCTAGTATATATAGATCTATATCTATCTATTATCTATCTATCTATCTATCTATCTATCTATCTATTTATCTATCTATCTATCATCTTTCTATCATCTATACACCCAGCCATATTTTGGTTACAGTTTGCAAAGAATATCATATTCTAACCTTTCATTGTCAACTTATTTTTTTAATTGAAATTGATTCCTCTGTAGATAGAAGGTAGTTGCAACTTTTTAAAAATCTCAAACTCTGCTTTTTCTCTTAATAGAACATTTAAGCATTTTGCATGTAAAAGAATTCTGATAAGGGAGGAATTCTCGTATCTCTTTGATTTCTAAATATCACATACTTTTGTTTCTCATGTCCTGCTCCATTGAAGTTAAATTGATTTTTTTTGTATTATACAATTTTTATTTCTTTCCCATTTCCTTTTTTGTATTTTTTTGTTATTCTCTTATTGATTACCCTAGGTGTTACAATTAACTTGTAAACAGTATAAAAAATCTCAGTTGAGTGACTATTAACAAAAAAGAATAGTATAAAACATCTGGAGACTGGAGTCTTTGGGTTGTCCATGTGCCAGCTGGGCCCGGAATCTCGGTGGAGCTGCAACTCCTACTCTACAGCTCAATGGACAAACCCAGAACACCTGGTGGGAAGATGACGATGGACAACGGGCATCCCGGGGAATCATGAGAATCTGCAACTGCTGGCAGTATAATCCCATCCATCTTATCCATGGGATATAAGCCCCTCTTACTTGGAGGTGGAGTGGACATCAGCATCCCAGACTCCTCAGGATTGGGGGAAAAACTATGGACTAGAGTGGACTCACTGGTATTTTATTATAGACATATTGTGATTCAAGCAATGGAAGAAATTACAACATTAATGTGGAGCCAGTGGTCACTGGATGCTCTGGGGGCAGGGATAGGGAAAAGCAGTTGTAATACAGGGTTTTTTTCTGGACTTGGGAATTGTCCTGAGTGACATTGCAATGACAGATATAGGCCATTTTATATCATCCTATAAAATATAGAACTATGTGGGAAAGAGTATGGTCTATGATGTGAACTAGGTCCATGCTTAATGGCAAAGCTCCAACATGTGTATATCCATTGTAGGTGATGTGCCACATGAATGAAATATGTTTATGTGGGAGGTTGTGGGAGGTTGTGGGAGGTGGGAAAGGTGGGGCATATCAGAATCTCTATATTTTTTGTGTAACATTTATGTAATCTTAAGTATCGTTTTAAAATTAAAAAAAATTATTAAAAAAAAGAATAGTATAAAATATCTTTGATCTTATTCAGCACCATCTATCCCTCTTTTGCTTGTTATTTTCACAGCTTATGTAGTTATATATTGTGTTACCATTAATATAGGTCTATAATTATTATTTTAGGCAATTTTCTCTTAATCATATTGAGAAAAAGAGAGCTGACATACCAAAAATTCATTAATACTGGTAATCTTAGTTTGCCAGATCTGCTAAAACAAATACTACACCATGGATGCTCTTTAGTAAAAAGTAGCTCCAATAATTTCTTGAATGACCAAGTACAGCTTTTAAACTTAAACAAAAATAGAAATCTATTAATTGGACAAGTAAGTATCCCTAACTTCTGATGTTTGAATTATGAGTAAAAAATTGTCATAAAAATTTTTATTTCATTTTAAATACTTGAACATGTTAGCTTTATCTATTACTGAATAGGAGATATAATAAAAGTAATGGATAATGAAGTTGAATCCTTCTACAAAGTGAAAATTAAAATAGAATAAACTCTTTCAAACTGAAGTGATAGTGACATTATTGTATTAATATATAATTATGTAAAAAGGAAGAGTAGCTTAGGAAATATGTGAGAGGATAGAAGCTAATTTAAATTTTAGAGAAAAAATTATTAAGTGAAATATAATTTCATACTCTAAAAACAAAGAAGGCTCTGCTAAATAAATTTACTAAATATATCTTGAGTAAGAGCAGACAAACTGAGTTTACACAGTATGTGGATTTCCTTTGCTATAAAACTACCATTTTATTTTTCCACAAAATAATCAATTTTCATAGGCTAAAAGGAGGACCAACCAAAGATTATAATTCTTATTTAAAAGTCAAGCAACTCCCATTTCTCACAAACAATAAAGATTTAGATGACTCATTTCTCTAAGTAAACTAATTTGATTGAAAATAGTATCATGTGGAGCAAAATTTTAAAAGGAGTAAAAGCATCTGCACACCAATGTTCATAGTAGCATTATTCACTATTGCCAAAGGATGGAAGCCACCCCAATGTCCAGCAACAGATGAATGGATAAGCAAACTGTAGTATATACAAGGCCTGGCATAATGGTCTATCTTCCTTCACTAGGCACTGTCCTGGCACTTGGGGGATTCTGGCTGTCCTATTAGAGAATGTAGCAGAACTCCTCAGGATGAGAATTCAGTGTTCTTTAGGTTATTCTGTGGATCTCCAACCACCAAGATAATGCCCCATGAATACTTGGAAATATTCATATGCCTCAGAGTCATGCTTCTTCCCATGCATCCCCCATCACTGATGACTTGCACACATGACCCTCCCCTGCTACTCTTAAGACCCTTCATGGCTGAAAACCTCTCCAAAAATGAAGCCAACAAAATAACCAAATAAAATTAATAAGAAAATAAATAATTTTAGAAATAAGCAATAAAATACAAATTCTTTAAAAAATTTACATAGTAAAAAAATAATGTTTAGACATTGTGTCATCACTGTAAGATCTGTTGTCTTGTATGTACTGTTACATATGCTTTTTTAATTAAACCTTTTATCCTATGCCGACATTCTAACTCATTTACTTCTGTTTGGCTTGGGGAAAGCCCATTCTTCTTTCAAGTCTCATAAAAGCTGGGTCCTCATATATGAGGATATTTGTCAAAGTAACCAATACAGGAGAAGAATAAAGTACTATATAGATAGTTGGATGAAAGGGGAATATGCAGAATAAGAGAAATTTAACATAGGCATAACTATCTTTTCTTAGATTTTCTAACATGAATGGAGCAAAATGAAGTAATAAAAGCTCTGGTAATAAAAGTATTATCTCTAGTAGTAGAAGTTTAAAGAATCACTCAAACGATTATTATAAATCTGTGAATTTTAGAGACAGCTTAGAGAAATATAAACCAATGTTGAGAGCATAGCTTTGTTGTTAAAGGGCTGCCCTAGGAAAATGAACTTCAGCTTTGGGGAAGTAGACATGCTATTTTCTGTCTTACATGACCCTCCTTCCACTCTGACTGGCCTTGGTCATTCCCATTTCCTCCGTCTGAAGAATACCTTTTCCTTCAAAGCCAAAATCAATTGTGCTTTTGAGTTGAAGGAGATGATTAAGTAATCCATAATAAGACAAAAATACCTTTATAAATGAATTCCTTAGTTAAATTGTGCATTAGAACTTTAAATACACATTTAGTTATGATAGTGTTCTCTTCATTTGCCTACATGAATTGAAAAATCTTGAAATAACTAGAAATTGATGTTGAAATATAGATATATAATATTAGCTAAGTTAAATATTGATTCTTTCATATAAATTATATTCTGAAGAAGAAATTATGGCCCAATAATTTAAAAAAAGTATGAGAAAACAAGAGCAAAGATAACAGTTGATTTGATTATAGAAGAATAGAATCAGGGAACTACCAGTTCCCACAGATAAGCTGAAATTTGCATTTTAGGAAACTCTCTACAATAATGTACCTAGTCACAATCATCAGAACCCACTGAGACACCTGCAACACTGAGGGAGCATTTAAATCACAAAATCTGGCACCTTAGAATCTTTGTTCACAAAAGGACTCTCTCACAGATATAGTAGCAGTATTACATCATTTTTGAGGATTATTGTGGCGAGAGTAGGGCTGTATAGATCAAATAATCCTATTTTCTCTCCCTAGAACCAAGTTGCACTCCACTGCCACTGTCTCACTGTATGTTATGTAAATGTCACCTCAGACCTAACCAAGAGTTTAGGGTCAGAGTTTGGCTGCAGAATTAGGCTCAAAAAAGGAGGCGCAGGGATGGGCTGTTCAGTATCTGAGGAAGATCTTCTTTGCCAGGGCCTTACATCCCTCCAAATCAAAACTCATGGGTGCTTTATTTGCTTTCTCATGTGAATGGCTTCCTTTCAAAGTGGAAGAACTGTCCTGGGTATCTTAGGCCTGAAAAGTTTTTTCTCTCTTTCCAACTATTCCTAGGCATTCTCACCACTTGGTATCTATTATTTTCTAAAGTGTGACTGAATTTCCTTGAGTGGCCTCAGAGATTCCACAGTGTGCACTGGCAATCTCTAACTGTAGCTAGCTTGCTACCACTCAAAGGGAAAATAAGAGTACTTAGGAAAAATGACAGTACTTAGGACAGGAGCTCTTGGTAATTGCTGGTAGAGGAGTAAAGAAGGCACTGTGGAAAGTTTGGGAGGCAGGAGAGACTGGGGTTGGGTCAGATTCAGGGATGCATCGTTCTTTGTGGAGATGAATCTGTGGGTTGATGAATGACTGTGAAGGCTCAGACCTATGGAAGAGACATGGCATGAGCCGATAAATCCTGAGGTTTTCTTAGAGAATGTCTAAGGATATTAATGTGAATTGTCATGGTGTCAAGCTGGGAATAGAGTCATTTTACCAAGGGGATAAGGATTCTGGGTGTGTGCTTCATGAAACTGCCCATATATGGGCAGGGCAAGATGGACTTTCCAGGACCTCAGTTGCAGTTTGGGTATTCCCTAAATCCTGCTCATGGTGTTTTAGAGGAAAAGGGAGTTGCACAATAAAATGAAAAGAATGTACTGTCAAAATTAAAATCCCAATGACATATGGCATCCCATTCCCAATTCTATGTGATAATCATTGGCAAACATTTTCTCCGGAAACCTACTGATATGTTATAAATAAATTTCATATATAAACTATATATATGTGCATAAAATATGTATACATATACAATGTGTGTGCATGCATGTATACATTGATCCATTAGGAACTTGGTCCTCAGTTTTCTTTCATATCTGTTAATGATATTATATTTATAACTGAAGTTTTGATGAAGCACACGTATACTTGACAAAATAATTGGCGATTATCATTTATACACTTTTTTTCTATAGATTTGGAGTATGTATAACATTGTGTTCAATATCTCATCTTACCAAGAATAACCATATGAATATAAAGGCTTACCTGTAAGATTCTTCTCTTCCACATGGTCTGAACCAGGGTCACTTGATGGAATTCAGATGGTATCTGACCAGGTTTCATAAGCCCTGATGGCTCCACTCACATTTCTGGTGCCTTTGGAGGGATGACTGGAAGGCTGGACTCAACTGGTCATGTCATCCAGACATGTTCTAATGGCCACTGCAGGATGGTGGTCTCAGGGTAATCAGACTCCTTACATGTGGCTCTGTCAGTAATCCCAAAAATGGTGATCTGAGAGGCAGGAAGTAGATACAAGTTTCTCACCTTCTGAGTTATAAATCAGCATTGTGAGTCTTGCTTTCTCTTCTACTGTCCACAGCAGTCACAGAGCCCATCCAGGTTCAAGTGGAGTGTATACCACCTCCCTCTCTCTCTACAGGAGGTTCATCTTGGTGAGAATTATACTCAGCCAAGACCCTAGTTTTCCCTAGTAGTGGCACCAATTTTCCACAAGCTGGGCCTCAAGGACCATAGGCCTAACTAGACTTGAATTATTTACTGTTGTCAGTACTTTGTCTCCTCAGACACAGGTGCAAGACAGCATTGCCCAAAGCCCCACTGTGGTTCCCAGAGCCACAAATGTGCCAGGACCTATGGGCTGAGCTGTGACCTCATGCACATCACTGTGAGTGTGTGTGTTTAAAATAAACCTCACTGCCCATGTTCCTCCCTAGCCTGGACTGTTTAATCACCACCAGCATTGTGGCAGGTGAGTTCTTGATTGTTGTAGCATATATGACTGCATTTTCTTCCACAAACTTTCCACTTCTTTCTCCCACTCCAAATAGTAGCATGATCCTTAAGTAGTTAAAACTTCAAGCCCTTGTGACTGGTGACTACTCAGTGGATCTTACACTAGGATTCAAACCTGTTTTTCCAGAAGTCTGCTGTGGCATCT